>MU757493.1:3785-38555 GCA_026770625.1 Nicotiana glauca | reverse complement strand
ATAGAGAGCATCTCACAAGTAAGAAAATAATTCAAAAATCAGTGTAAGAACCCTTAAGGAAAACACATACAAATCGGGGATTCAAAGAGATGCACAAAATCATTCGAATAACAATTAGACCTATAAACACAATAGGCGTGAAAAAATCAGAAAACATTATGCAAGAAATCATAGAAGTAGTAGAGGGTTGGAACCCTAGTAAAAAAATTTAAAGCATGGAGCTCAGAAACACAAACAAACACGTAATACAAGCATACATAATACTCAAAAGAAACAGAAGATATAGCGATTTTGAAAAAGGGGTTCGAAAACCCTAGATTTTTTGAGAAAAGAACAAACGTTGAAAAACTTTGAATTAATCAAAGAAAAACGAGTAGTGAGTAGTGTAAAACAGAAAGAATAAACTGAAAATCATTTTTTAAAAGATAGAGATTAAGAGACTTAGGCAAAAATTAGGGTTTTGCAATAAAAATCAGGGAGGTAAGGAACCTGGCTGTGAAACTCATTACTAACAGAGTACATAGCACCATCGGACCAAAACCCATCGAAGAAAGCCGGAAACGGACCCAGGCGAGGTTTCAGTGCCCTTCTTGCATGGTGGAAACTCTTGGAGTTTCAAATATGGAGGGAGCCGATGAGATAAGGTTTCACGACGGCTGACGATCGAAAGAGGCGAGGCTGGAGTTGGTCGGAGAGGCGATGAGAGCCATCGGAGAAGGCGAACCAGAAGGTTCTAGAGAGAAAGGGGAGGTGAAGGGTTAGAGAGAGACCAGTCTCGTTGCAAAATGAGGGTAAGGGGAAGGGGTCATTTGATTTATTTTAGGCAAACTAATCTGGGATGCTGATCTCATTTGATCAACGGCTCAGATTGAATCAGAGCTGGGCCGGGTTAATTGAATTGGGTATGGGTTGTTTGAGATGGGGCTGAAATTGGGGTTTGAATTGTGTGTAATTAAGGCTAAAATTGCAAGGAAATAGGGCCAAGTTTTAAATAGCCACTTTTTCCCATTTTATTTAATAAAAATAGCTAAAAATAATTTAAAAGTAAATTAAAAATACGGAACTGATTAATAATATATAAACAATAATCTAAAAATATTAGGAATAATTTTATAATTATAAAATTCGGTTAATTATGAAATAGGCTGTATTTGCAATTTCATGCAATTAAGCTTTAGAAATTCCGAATAAATTTGTAAAAATGTGTAAAAATTATATTAATTATATTTTGTTATAAATATGGGCTGAAATAAGTTATTCACCTAGAAATAATAATTTTGGGAATAATTTTGGATTTTGTATATTTAAAATAGACAACAAATTGATTCTCAAAAACCTTAAAAATTGAGGAAAAATACCAAAACTTTTGGGCATGCTTATATATGTATACACATGCTATTTTAAAAGCATTTGAGTATATATAGAAAACATATAGGGAATAATTGGGTATCAACACCGGGTTCTTGCATGTATGGTTGCTCAGAATTCATTACTAGGAGAGATAAAGGCCCGACAGTTCGATGATCCACATTTGGCGGTCCTCAGAGAGACAGTGTTATAGCTAACAGTGCATATTTTATAGCTAACAATGCATTTTCTTTTGCAGGAACAACTGGATTTCATTCTTTCTCACAGATTCCTAGTGTTGGAAGGAGGCTATTAAACCTCGACAAGTCACAAACTCCTAATCTAAGGATTAGAATTGCTAAAATAAGACCACCGGATTGAGAACTCGGCATGAGGGCATTTACACGACATGTGGAGAACCACATAAAAGGAAGATCTTAACTGGAAAGCTAAAGGTTCACTGCGCAAGATATCCTACCACTCCAGTGAAGAGTCACACATTGATCTGAAATAATAGCAAACTGGTGGAGATAATACGAGCTTTATTACGACAAAGTCATCAGTATTGCTAGCACAAAACAACCAAATGTCAGCCACGACAAACTAGAACATTTGGACACTCGAAATCAACTAATATCACTGAAGCATCTGAGCAAACATGGTCTGTCGCGATACTTTACACATCTTCAAAGACAAGTCAATCAACCTGAGAACAATGAGCTTTGATTACTTAACTGTTTGGATTGGAAATCTTTGGACAGAGTACTTACTGTATGATACTGTGCATTTATCCAGTGGTATTAGCATTTTATGATGTTCATTTTGGAATTGCTTAGCTCTATATGGGAAATAAATGCAACTCTTTTTCAGAAAAAATGCAACTCTTTTTCTGATTTATCTTAAGGAAATATCATAGTACCTTCCAAGTGTTGTCCCCCAAGAGTTAATCCTGTAAGAGTTGTTAAGTTTCCTAACTCTCTCGGTACAGTTCCACTGAAGTCATTATTGGACAATGACAAGATTTGAAGCTTTATGCATTTTTTTAGGTTTGGTGGAATAATGCCATCTAGGATATTCTCTGAGAGGTAAAGCCCTTCCAAGTTTGGAAGATGGTCACATATAGTTGTCGGAAACTTACCAGTAAGATTATTTTTGGATAGAGCAATGACTTGCATCGTTGTAATGTTAAATATTGATGGTGGTATAGGGCCTCTAAGCTGGTTATCTTGCAGATCTAGGATAGTCATATAATTATCTTATATAATATATAGACAATATACTAAATTCACAATCTCTTGATAATCACTTGTTGCTAATATATATTGTCTGCCAATCTTGTTATCTTGAGTCTTTATAGCAAGTCCTTCACAATAATAAAAGAAATTCTCCTCTTCTCATAGCCTTGAAAGGGGCTCGACGTATAAGTGAGTTCTAGTAGTGCTAGTGTCAATCAGGGCAAAGCACTCAACTGTTTTATTTAATGATCTCACCCAATTCAAAATATTTTAGTATTACATGCCTACGTATTTCAAAATCTATTGAGAATTCTTTGTAGTCACGGAATATCTCCAAATTTAGTTAACTCCAGAACAATACAACTATGTTGGAAATGATGCTCAAGTTAACAGCCTTACATAGGTGGAAAGCAACTATTGCAGAGAAGTTGACTGAGAGTCGATCAAAATATTCCAAAGCTAACAGAGGAGCTTCTACTAACCTTGTAAGCTGCCACTACCTTATAGTAATTCAAGGTTTTAACAGATGAATTTCTCCTACTATTCATTATGGCTGCATATCAAGTAAAACTCTTTTATTTTAGATAGTCAGAAATTCAAGGAGAAAATATAAAAATTTAAGAGATTTTCTGGAATCAATAATAGTAGCAAAGTTAATCATCCACTAAGCCTACAAAAAACTAGTATATGGCTTTAACTATTTGAGGCAAATGCCTATTGCACTATAAGTTCTTCTACAACACTTACCTCATAGAAAAAACATTTTTTATGACAATAAAAAAATAGAATTTTATGTTTAAAGGAAATTACAGAGCAGATAGAGCGTAATTTACAACAAACTCATCATGATTTGAATTTTTCTCAGGAGACTCACCACAGTTTGGGAGTATTAGTCTAAAAATTATTTGTATATCTGAACTCCTGAGAAAGTATAAATTCAATAGTGACTTGAGTTATAGTTTAGACTTGGTAATCAATTCTCAAACTACGAATTGACACCAACAAGTCTACATTTGCCTAATATCTAAGTAAACCTCTTTAATAGAGTTGGTAGAGGCTCCTGTAAAAGAAGGTTAGTTAATGAGATGTAATGAGCATTTTGTTAATGAGATGTAATGATGGCTACCTTATCTACTGTGATTTTGATACAAGAACATCTAGGTGAACCTTCAGAAATTCTTTCCTATACATTCTCTCTTTTCTCTTGTCTCAATTACTTCATTAAATTCCACTTATAACGCTACAATCTTAAAGTGTACTCCAACCTCCTTTGTTCGTTCTATGTTCAAGCCTGCAACATTCTACCCAAATCTCAACTCTCAAATGTATGGTCATATATAAGCAACTCATGAAGGTGCAAGCACTTGAATCTAAAACCTTGAGGAACTAAGACTAAGGGGACAAAGCATCTTGAAGTTAAATCCTAGAAGTACTCAAAATGAGATTATACAGTACATTATATTGAATTATAAGAAAGATTGAGGAACAAATCATCTTGAAATTAATTCCTAGAAGTCCTCTGAAATGTGATTATGTAGTACATTAAATTAAATATAATAGGAACTGTAGATATCAATAATTATGAAAAAACATAAAAGAGTAGATGGGATATAAGTACTTTTTGCTAGATTATTCACAATACTACAAATACAAAATAACAAGATGATCATTATAAGACAACAAAAAAAACTTTATTCAGCAAAAAAGATACATTTTAGGCCATACCTCCAAATGTTGTACTTGTAGCAGAAAGCATCAAAAGAGGAGGAAGCTGCAGGACAAATTCTCAAAATAAAAAATAATGAAATATATAAGACGAAACTGAATATTGCCTATCTACTCAAATTTAGAGAGAGCGAGAAGGGACAAATCTAGTATACAATTAAACGGGGGATTGGCAAAGAAAAAGTGAGAAACAACTAAAAAGGATTAATAGCCCTATCCCAATAAAATAAAAGTCATTTTGATCCCTTCAGAGATTTATTAATGAAAGTGATATCTGAAGAGCTTGTACATGAGAAACGTTTATCACAAATTCGTATGATAAAAGAGAAACAAAATAAAAATTAAAGACAGGAAAGCACAAAATGAATTGACCAATTATTGCGCCTGTATTGAATCCATCAGTTTCTGAGCCATCCTATTCAGTGAAAAATCAGAAAAGACATCAAATCAAAGTCAACAAGAGCAGGATGAAAGTCATCATATTTAAGATAAAGTGTAATCCATTTGAAGTGACCTTCAAATAATAAGAACTAGTATATACTAGACTAAAAAAATAAAATTTCACGATAGTGTTATCAGCTATGCACCTCCTATGTCCTGCAAGCATTGTTTAAGAATAACAAGACACTTCTTATCTACTTAACGTTAAATATTTCAAAACGCCGATAGATCAATGCTAGCTGATTTGGTGAAAAATCATACCTCATTACACTATCAACAATACTCTTGGAGGTCATCCTCACCACCATTCTCATGTCTCAAATTCAAAACACATTTAAAGTGTGATATGGTATCTGATGAAATCTAGAAATTGTCATGCTTCAAAGCAAAATAACTTGTAAGTAATAAAACACCAAAATTACTGATAAGAAGTAACTACTCATTTCATGCTAAAAGCAGTAGCAATATGTGTTTCCATAATAATATTCTAACTTATTTTTTTGACAAGTAATCTTGCTAGCATTTTCACAAACAGGTTAGACGCAAAAATGATTGACTAAAATAACATATGAAACTTGACACAGAACACCTTAAAGACTCCGTAGCCTTTGAAGTTTTTTGGCTGTTAGAGAAACGAAGAGAAGCAAAAGTGTCTAATACGAGATTTATTTTTCTTTCTCTGTTTCTCAAATCAATCAAAACAATCGTGGACTTTAACAACTTTAAATTTTGATACCCAATTTTGCTTCTCAAATCTTACTAGAGTTTTCAGTTTAAAATATAAAAGTAATACACCAGTTAAGTGTTTATAATCATATGAATAACGATAAAATACAAAATAAATTAATATCATGAACCGTATATAAGCAGATCAAAAATAGAAAATAGACCAAAAAATGATCAGAGATTAGAGAAAATCATCGGCTAACATGATTATGTTCAAGAATTTGTGTCACATAATGGAAAAGACGAGACTGATTGGGAAGATGCTCTTTTGGACTTTGCGTATTCGTGGTTTACAAAGAGGAAAGGTATGATTAGGGCAACGGGAGCAGATATATTATCCAGGGAGGGAACATTTAGAATGAAACATTTGGAGGGAAATGAAATATTCTAAAAGGTTTATTTTAATTATTGACTTTCACTGGCAATTTCTTTCAATTGCCAGCAAAAGCGTGCCTTTTTCTGGCTATAGCTTATCTGCCGGTAATATTTAGGTCTAAAGGAATAAATTAGCGGCAATAATGTTATTGCCGCTGAATAATTGCCGGTAAATGCCATTTTTGTTGTAGTGTGTGTGATTGACTTTGGAGGACAGTGGGATCAGTTCTTGACCTTGGCGGAGTTTGCATATAACAACAACTATCAATCCAGCATTGAGATGGCTCCATACGAGGCTCTATATGGTCACCGTTGTCATTCTCCTATCGAATGGTTCGAGCCTAGTGAGGCTAAGTTGTATGGTATAGATTTGGTACAGGATTCCCTGGATAAGGTGAAGTTGATTTAGGAGAGGCTTCGCACAGCTCAGTCCAGACAAAAGAGTTACGCGGACTAGAAGGCGCGTGATGCATCATTTATGGTTGGCAAGAAGGTTCTCTTGAAAGTGTCGCCCATGAGGGCATTATGAGGCTCGGAAAGAAGGTAAAGTTGAGTCCAAGGTTTATTGGCCCCTTCGAGGTGTTGAGGAGAGTTGGGGAGGTTGCCTATGAGCTTGCACTACCACACAGATTATCGGGAGTTCATCCAGTTTTTCATGTATCGATGCTCTGGAAGTATCATGCCGACTCTTTCTATGTGTTAGACTTCAGCACTATTCAGCTGGATGAGAGCTTAGGCTATGAGGAGGAGCCTGTTTTAATTATTGATAGGCAGGATCGCCAGTTGAGATCCAAGAGGATTTTTGCCGTAAAGGTCCAGTGGAGAGACAAACCAATTGAGGAGGTGACCTGGGAGTCCGAGGAGGACACGCGGGGCAGATATCCCTATTTATTCAGCAACCAGGTACGTTTCTATGTCCGTTCGAGGACGAACATTTGTTTAAAAGGTGGAGAATGTAATGACCCTCCTGGTCGTTTTTCCTCTTTGAACACAGTTCCCTTAAATAAAACTCCCATGCTTGCTTTAGCTAATTTACGACTTGCTGGGATGGTTGGTTCGGGATTTGGAAGAGTTTCGGGTGAAATATGCCCATTTGATTCCTTAGGATTTTCTTAAAAGACTAAGTTTGACTTTGGTCAATATTTTGAGCAAACAGACACAGATTCATGATTTGACGGTCCCGAAGGGTCCGTGGGAAAATATGGGACCTGGGCATATGCCCGGAATCAAATTCCGAGGTCCCTAGACCGAGTAGTGAATTTTTATTAGAAATTGTTAATTTAAAGTTTTAAGGATTTAAAGAAACTAAGTAATCATTGATTTCCTAGGTATCGGGCTCGTATTTTGGTTCCGAATCCTAGTACAGGTCCGAAATATTATTTAAAACTTGTCCATAAAATTTGATGTCAATCCGAGTAGTTTTAGGTCGTTTTGGTCAGTTGAAGGAAAATTTAGAACTTGACGTGTGAATTCTAGATTTAGCGTTGTTTTAGGTGTTTCGAAGGTTTAATTAGTATTTTTCAGCATTGGCTTGCCCAACAGTGGCGTTGGGCACCATCATGACCTATTACGAAAATGGGTCATGACATTTCGCAAAGAAGAACCTCAAAAGAAAATCTTTTTTGGATTTTTTGGAATTAATATCATAGAGAAAATCTTCAAAGAGGTACTAAATAACAAAAATTCTCTTTTTTTTTTGAATTTTTAGTCCTAATATACGAAAGTGAAATATAAAAGCAATTTTTATTTTAAGTTCTAGATATTAATCTCCTAAAGGAAAAATTACCTCAAAAATATTTTTTTATTTCTGCAATTAGTATTCTAAAGAAAATTTCTAACGAAAATATAAAACGCAAAATCTCTCTTTTCTTTTTGAATTTTTTGAGTTACACCACACTTTCTCAAATACAAAGTAGAAAGTACAATAGGAAAAAAACTCGACATTACTGTACAAAACTATAAAGTAAAATACAACATAACAAAAAAAACAGACTCAATACATAAAAAGAAAAGAAAATCTCCTTTTAATCCACTCCTGAATGACCG
Organism: Nicotiana glauca; assembly: GCA_026770625.1. Classification (NCBI taxonomy): domain Eukaryota; kingdom Viridiplantae; phylum Streptophyta; class Magnoliopsida; order Solanales; family Solanaceae; genus Nicotiana; species Nicotiana glauca. Next base: position 30,660 of record MU757493.1, on the reverse strand, counting down.
ATCCTGACTAGGTCCCGGGGCTTTGTTATGCTCAAACTCCGGTAAGTAGATCCATAACTGTATGAGAAAATTAATACTAAATAAAGTTAAAGACCTAAACACTATGTGAGACAATAACACTTCCTGTTGGACACAGGCAAGACATGATTGAGGTTATTTTTGCAAAATAACTTATTTGGCTAAAAGGTGGCTAGAAGTACAAAATTTGGCTAAGACCCCGCAAAGCCAAGAACCTAAGATTTACTAGAAAGACCGGACCCTATGTGGGTTGCCTACGTATCACGTCCTGAAAGACGAGAATCAGGTATGTGTAGTTCAGGCCGATTAGGTACAGGCGAGAAATAAAAAAAACTAATTTATAGAAAATATATTTTTTTGCCCCTTTTTTTTTGCAAAATGATGAAACATGTAAAATCCTTTTGGATTTACTTTTTCCCTTTTTTTGATTTTCGAAAAATGATGAAAAGGTGCAAAATCCTTTTTTTTTGAATTTTCCATGTTTTTTTTCCTTAATAAAAATGTGACAGAAAACATAATTGGGCCCTACTTGCTTTATTTTCACACTTCATCCTCTTTTTTCTTTTTTCATTTGTCCTTAACTATCGTTGGTCCGCCGAATAACCTTTTTACCCTTGAAAAAATGTAACATGTAGCGCATAGGATGCATCAAGATGGTCTCTTATTTTGGGTATGCCTGTCCTAGACCGACCCAAACCCTGTGCTGAGTTCCCAACGTCAAATGCACGTGATGCAAACAAACGTTCCTACTAGGGATCCAGCATGAGGTTGTGTTATTCTAGGTTAAAATTCTGGGGTTGTTTTCTGGACTTGGGTTACTCGAGCGGACAATTGGGGCCGAAGAGAGGGCAACGTACCGGGAGCACTAAAGTCCACCCTGCCTTGTTGCTGGCCCAAACTCATTCTATTTAGTATAATTTTTATAGAAAAAGTGGGCCATGCGAACGTGTGCACCATTTTCAGAAGACTTAGAGGGGTGGCGTAACAAGACATTTATATACAATTCAAATAACATTAAAGCGGTAAACAGATAGCATTCAGCACAAAAGGTTCACTGAATACAATAATATTAACGATAAATAAATCCAAGTAAAAATCATTAAAACAAGCTCGAATTCTTAAACCCTGAACAAGAAGTTCTGGGTTCTTATCCCCAGCTGAATCGCCAGAGCTATCACACCTTCTTTTTCCTACCCCCGGAAAGGGATAAAGGAGTTTTTCCAATTAAAGTGACGATCGAAACGAGATTATTTATTTAGAATTTAGAGTCGCCACTTGGAATAATTTTTGGTGTCCCAAGTTACCGGTTTTAAATCCCGAATCAAGAAAAGTTGACTCTATTTTCAGTCTCCGAACACAGTATTCCCAAGTTTCGTGGTTTTAGTACTGTCGCTTTGTTCATACTTGGCTTGATTAAATTGTTTAATTATTTATTTTAGAACCTATGTGCATCCATCCCTTTTAGTTAAAAATTATCTTGAAACGGGTCACGCGTACGTGTACCCATTTGTTTAGTAAGTCAAAAATTATGTCACGCGAACGCGTCCACGATTAATAACCCTTTATTATTATTAGTAAAATTTGGCCGAAGTTGCACGAACGTATACACCGATTTTGTTTTTAGAAATCGTAATCATGTCACGCAAACGTGTCCATAACCACGAAAGTATATTAAACGTGCCTAAAGCAAACTACGAACATTTGTCATTTTTATATCTAAGTCAACACGAGGGCCATGTTTGATTAAATTTAGCGGCCTATTAAATATAATTTTATTATTAAGAAAATTTGTTCGAAGTTGCGCGAACACATACTCCGAATTGACATTGGAAAACCTTGAAGAATCTCAAAAAATTTGAAATGGAAGCCGTCCTCGATTGTCTAATTGTGCTTTCGAATATTTGCATTAGCAATATTCCAAACGTCTCAAAAAAAAACATCTTTCACAAGCTTATATCCATGCCAATAAACTTCAATAACAACCATCACAGCTCAAAGTAGTAAAACAACAACCGAAAAATATCCAACTTCAATCCAGAATCACAAGAATCCTCCTTAAGCCAACAATATATGGATCACAAACCAAATTGTAATCCAAACAACAGAGAACAATATACTTGATCAAAACATAAATATTATTCCAACTAGAACAATGAATTAAGCATTCAAACATTGACAAAGAATCTGAACTATATTAATTTCAATGTCAATTCAATGTATATTCAAAACCGAATAGCTATTTCTTTTACGCAAACCTTCAGCTCAACAATAATTCTAAAAGAAAACTCCAATCCAGGAGAAGAGAAGTAGAATTTGTGTCAAACCCAACAAAATAGAAGGAAAATAATGGCAGTGCCTCAAAGACATTTCAATGTATCAAAGCAACCAAGAAGAGCATCGAATACCTCTTTCGAGCAAAAATCAATACTAAGGGAAGAAACGATAAGGGAAAAGATGGACCTGAAATCTGCTTTCCTTTAATGAGAGTTCCAATAGTTACACCAACAAAATAGAGCCACAATTAGAATCGGCCTCGAGATAACAATAAAACTCAGTTGGAACCACAAACCTCACCTCAATACCCAAATCATGAACTTAATCGGACTGAACGACAGTCGAAACTCCAAACTCCACGGCCTCTCAATCAGTTTCCATGAAACGGTCAAAACAGGACCGAATCTTTTTTTTTTTTGAATTAAATCAAAGGAAAATACAAACTGAAATCAAAGATGGAAAACCAAAATCAGAAGATTAATTAAGGTTGAACAAGTGTGAGGAACGACTGATTTTTTGGGGCCGAGCAATGGTGATTTGCGGCGCTGGTTTAGGGAGGTTGAAGATGAAGGGGTGTCACCGATTTCCAGCCAGTCGCCGGTGAGGCAGTAGCAGAATGAAAGGGTGAGGCTTGGGGTCTTCTGGTTCACCGCTTGGTGGTCGCTGGTCCGGTGTGGAGGGATGTAGCTGCGGTCTGTTTTGGTTGAAGAAGGAAGATGACTCGATGGGGGTGGGGTTCTTGATTTTTGCTGAATACGGTGCTATCAGGAGTCTTTTCCTTAATTTTGTTTCTAGCCTAGCGTGTCCTTTTAGTTGCTAGCTTTTATATTTTGGTGTATTTTTTCGTTGATGAGGTCCTCCTCTAGGATATTAGGCGTTATAGCTATATAGCTGATTGTAGAGTCTTGGTCTAGATTTTTTAGGTTAAGGGGTATTGGCCTAGGAATTATGGGCTAGTTCTAGAAATTAGGCCTAAAAATGGGTCGCCCAAATCTTATTCTTTCTCCGAAAAAGACTAAAATACTACCTTATTTACTAATTAATCCTACATAAATAAAATAACACTAACCGTTAAAACAAACTTGTTTTTTATATTTTTCAAGATTAAAAATGACTACAAAATATTAATGAAACTATTTTTTTGTAATTTTTATTTTCTTGTAATAAAATAAAGTAAAAGAGTCAAAATTAGTTGAAATAGCGATATTAGGCCTAAATTAAATATTTACATGCTAAAATATAAAATATCTTGGGGAGGGTAAAAAATCACATTTCTGCACCATCAGTTGAAGATTCAGGATTGGATGTTTCGAACACTGTTTTTTGGACTAGATATGGCCATTATGAGATTCTAGTGATGTCCTTCGGTTTGACTAATGCCCCAACGACGTTTATGGACTTGATGAATATGGTGTTCATGCCATATATTGATTCGTTTGTCGTTGTCTTCATTGATGACATTTTGATCTACTCGCGTAGCATGAAGGAGCACGAGCAACATTTGAGAGTGTTACTTCATACCTTGCAGGAACATAAGCTATATGCTAAGTTCTCCTTGTATGGGTTTTGGCTAGATTCTATAGAATTCTTGGGGCATGTTGTATTAGGCGAGGGCATTAAGGTGGATCCCCAAGAAGATTGAGGCAGTTCAGAGTTGGCCTCGTTCTACCACGACGACCGATATCAGGAGCTTCTTGGGGTTAACTTGTTATTATCTTTGGTTTGTGGAGGACTTCTCATCTATTGCAACACCTTTGACTAGATTGACCTAGAAGGGTGCTCCGTTCCGATGGTCCGATGATTGTGAGGCAAACTTTCAGAAGCTCAAGACCGCCTTGACTTCAGCACTGGTGTTAGTGTTGCCTTTCGATTCAGGGATTTATACTGTGTATTGCAATGCTTCACGCATTGGTTTGGGTTGTGTATTGATGCTGGAGGAGCAAGTTATTGCATATGCTTCACGTCAGCTAATGCCCCATGAGAAGAATTACCCTATACATGACTTAGAGTTGGTCACGATTGTTCATGCTCTTAAGATTTGGAGGAATTGTGTTTATGGGGTGTCCTATGAGGTTTACACCTATCATCACAGCTTGCAGCATTTGTTCAATACAAGGATCTCAATTTGAGGCAGCACAAGTGGCTTGAGTTACTAAAGGACTATAACATTACCATCTTTTATCATCCTGGAAAGACAAGTGTGGTTGTGGATGCCTTGAGCAGAAAGGCAAAGAGTATGGGTAGTTTAGCATTTATTTCAGCAGAGGAGAGGCCACTAGCCTTGGACATTCAGTCTTTGTCTAATAGACTTGTGAGTTTGGATATTTCAGAGCCTAGCCGAGTTCTTGCATGCATCGTTTCCTAGTCTTCACTATTCAAACAGATCAAGGCTCGCCAATTTGATGATCTGCACTTGTTGGTTCTCAGAGAGATGACACTACAGGGTGGTGCCAAGGAGGTTACTATCGGTAAGGATGGTAATCTATGACTTCCTGGTCGCCTGTGTGTTCCTAATGTTGATGGCTCGAGGGAGAAGATCCTAGAAGAGGCACATAGTTCACGGTATTCTATCCATCTAGGTGTTGCGAAGATGTATCGCAACCTGAGGAAGCATTATTGGTGGCGGCGGATGAAGAAATATATAGTCGAGTATGTTGCGAGGTGTCTAAGTTGTCAGCAGGTTATGTATGAGTATCAGAGGCCGGGTGGCTTACTCCAGTAGGTAACTATACCTGATTGGAAATGAGAGCGCATCACTATGGACGTTGTAGTTGGGTTGCCGTGGACCTTGCGGAAGTTTGATGCAGTTTGGGTTATTGTTGACATGTTGACCAAGTTGTCACACTTTATTCTAGTTGTGACTATGTATTCTTCAGAGAAATTAGCACAGAATTATATTAAGGAGATTGTTCGGTTGCATGGTGTGCCTATCTCCATCATATCAGATAGAGGCCCTCAATTTACTTCGCATTTTTGGAGAGCAGTACAAAGTGAGTTGGGGACCCGTGTAGAGCTTAGCACAACCATTCATCTACAGACCGACGGATAGTGAGAGCGGACAGTTTAGATTTTGGAGGATATGCTTGGATCATGGATGATTGACTTTGGAGGGTAGTGGGATCGATTCATGCTATTAGCCAAGTTTGCATGCAATAATCATTATTAGTCCAACATCGAGATGGCTCTAGTTTAGGCTTTATATGGTCGGTGATGTCGTTCTCCCATCCAATGGTTTGAGCCCGGTAAGGCTATATTATATGGTGCTGATTTGGTAAAGGATGCGTTAGAAAAGGTAAAGTTGATTTAGGAGCGACTTTGCACATCACAATATAGACAGAAGTGTTACGCAGATTAGAAGGTGCGAGATTAATCATTTATGAAGGGCGAGAGGTTCTCTTGAAGGTCTCGCCGATGAAGGGAATCATGAGGTTTAGGAAGAAGGGCAAGTTGAGCCCAAGGTTTATAGGTCCATTTGAGGTGTTGAGACGAGTGAGAGAGGGTTTTTATGAGCTTGCTTTACCTCCTAGTCTATCGGGAGTTCATTTGGTTTTCCACGTGTCTATGGTTAGGAGGTATCATGCCGATAGGTCGTATGTGTTAGACTTCAGCACCATTCAGGATGAGAGCCTAGGTTACGATTAGGATCCAGTTGCTATTGTTGATAGGCGGGATTGTTAATTGAGGTCTAAGAAGATTTCTGTAGTAAAGGTTCAGTAGAGAAGCAAACCAATCAAGGAGGAAACTTGGGAGGTCGAGGAGGAGATGCAGAGCAGATATCCACACTTATTCGGCACTCTAAGTATGATTCTAGACTCGTTCGAGGATGAACTTTTGTTTAAGAGGTGGAGAATGTAATGAACTGACCGATCGTTCTACTTTCTAGAACGTCGTTACCCTAAATAAGACTCCCTATATGTGCTTTTACTCTTTTACAACTTGCGGGGATGGTTAGTTCGAGATTTGGAAGGGTTCGTGTTGAAATTGGAACACTTGATTTCTTAAGGTTGGTAAAAAGGGCCAAGTTTGACTTTGGTCAATGTCGTGAGCAAACAATATCAAAAATGGGTTTTAATGGTTCCAATAGGTTTGTATGATGATTTTGGACTTGGGCGTATATTCGGATCGGGTTTTGGATGAACCAGGAGAGTTTTGGCACTTAATATTGATAGTTGGAACCTTGAAGGTTTCGAAGTTCATTAAATTTGGTTCAGAGTAGGTATTGGTGTTATCGATGTCTTTCTGAGCATGGGTAATAGTTTCATTTGGTGAATTAAGACTTGCACGCAAAATTTTGTTGTCATTTCGAGTAGTTTAAGCACGTTTCGGCACGTTTGGAGTAAGTTTGAAGAGCTTGAAGTTCATAAGTTGATTCGAATTGGTTTGTGGTGTGGTTCTTAGTTTTGATATCGTTTTACGCATTTTCAGGGTTCGAGTGAGTTCGTTTTATGATTTCAAACTTCTTGTTATATTTAGGTGTGGGCCTCGGGTGTTAATCAGAATATGCATGGACCAAGTTTCGACTTAGGAGCGATGGCAGAAGCTTCCAGTTTCTGGTGCAATCATACTTGTGCATGGCCAGCCGCAGGTGCGTCCTCGCAGAAGCAAGCCAGTAGCCGCAGAAGCGGACCAACATGGGCAGCCCAGAAATCACAAGCGTGGGGCATTATGCGAACATACGAATGCGTAGGTGCATTGGAATCAACTGCAGAAGCGACCAGAGCTGCGGGCGTGACACGCGCGGGCAGATCATTTTTCCGCATGTGCGGAGTAAGTCTAGTTGGGCAATAGCCGCAACTGCGATAATTTTCTGCAGATGCGCAACCTAGAAGCGATCGACCCTCCACATGTGCAAAGATCACTGAAGGTAGAAACTTTATTTAAGTGGGGGCTTATGAATTTTGGGTTCATTATTGACTTCTTAGGGCGATTTTAGAGCTGGTTAGAGAGGCATTTTCGCTAGCTATTTGAGGTAAGTAGTTTCTATAGTTTCTATCTAATGTAAGTTGAATACATAGTTTATGGGTAGATTTTAACATGTAAATTAGTAAAAGTTTTGGATTTAGATGAAAACCTAGGTTTTGATAAAAATGGGATTTAACCACGAAATATGTTATGGAATTGAGTGAAAGTCATGTATTTTAGTTTGTGAGGTTTTGGGTAACAACTTGCTTCAAAAATTTTCGGAATCCAGGCATGTGGGCTCGAGGATGAATTTTAGGAATCCTTCAATTGGGGTTGGTTAATCACTCTAATAGTTAGAATATGAATTTTTGAACATGTGTTGATTAATTTATATAATATTTGACTAGTTTTGGATTGTTCGGCACCGAGTTGAGGCTTTAGAACAAAATTGTGACTGGAAAGTGAGCTTTAAGATGAGGTAAGTCTCTTGCCTAACCTTGTAAGAGGGAATTTACCCCATAGGTGATTTAAATTGATATTTGCTTCTATTTGTGGGGGTTATGTACGCACAAGGTGACGAGAGTCCATGCGTAGCTACTAACTATGCTTATATCCGAGTAGTTTAGGACCCAAATCATGAAATACTTATAATACCTGTGACCTACTTGTTAATTAAATTGTCTACATCATATTGGAACTCTATAAAGGAACTGTACGTGACCGAATTTCACTTTCTTGAATTTAGAGCGGATTACTTGACCGTTAATGAAAATTGTATTACATTGTGTATTAGCCTTGTAACAACGTTTAAATAAAATACTTATAAAGTATCCTCATTTCTTGTGGAGCGGGCCGAACACCTCGGTAGTAAAATAGATGCATCTATGGATCGTATCGCACGTCCCTCAGTAGTTATTCTGGATCGGGCCGTACAACCTCAGCATAAATCGTGCTTAATAATACTCAGAGCCTAATCGTACTTGATATTATTTTATAGCTTGTGGGGTTACAATTATTAATGATGGAAATTTATTAATTTGTGAAAGAATTATTTGTTCCTTCTTGTTATTGAATTATTCTTATTAATTACCAATCCATGTTTATTTAGAATTTCTGTATTCATATTGTTAGCCCACAGTAAGTGTAGAAGTCGACCCCTCGTCACTACTTCTTCGAAGTTAGACTTGATACTTACTGGGTACATATTGTTTATGTACTCACGCTACACTTCTGCACTTTCTGTGTAGGATCCGAGGCAGGTGCATCTTTGGCGATCATACCAGTGCGCATCCCCGTTACCCGGAGGCTTAGTGGTGAGCTGCTTCCTAAGCCATTCTGCAGCACCTAATGCCTTTCCTTTACATTTATTTCTGTCTATTTTTGTTTTAGACAATAGCTAGAGTTTTGTATAATCTATTAATGCTCATACACTTGTGACACTTGCTCATACACTTTGGTTTATTAAACATGCTATTTCTTAAATTTTTTAATTAAGGAAGTTTAATTACTTGAAAATTTATTAAAAGGAGAAATCACTTGGTTAGTTCACTGTTGACTTGCCTAGCAGCGGCGTTGGGCGTCATCACGGACTATAAGTGGGTCATGATAAGAAACATATAATTGGATAAACATCGAAATGCCTATATCACTTTCTAGACCGAACAAGACTACTATTTCACTTTGGAAAAACACGAGGCAAGTTCTATATATCAACTGACATGCATAGAATAACAACAAAATCACACACACACATTGGCATATAACTCACTAAGGATCAGATATATCCCGACTCTCTAGTCAAAGCAGTTAAGCAAAGTCACAACCAAATATCTTAAAGAAATTATATATGAGTCAAGAATTTAGCCTAGGCGTCACAACTAAGGCACTCACTACTCTCAAGGCACAACAAAGTCAGGAAGAGTCATCTCCATTTACCACTAGAACACAAGGCTTCTCTATTCCTAGCAAAAGAAAATTTACTATACTCAGTTCAAGTAAAACCCTTGGAAAGAACCGTGACACAAAGAAAAATCAAGGGAGAATTATTATACTACCTAAGGGAAAAAAATATTTTTTCTTTGACTTTTATCTCTCAAGAAGACAGTCGAGGAAATCCATCATCGGGAAGAGTGAATTTGGTTTTTCAAATAGAACACAAGTAAACAAACACACATGTACATATTCACATCCCCACCCCACAATTTAAAGTGTGTCATGTCACCAAGACACATAAGTGAAAAGCAAGAGGTAAATGATTCATCTAGTCGAGGTTTGAATCGAAGCCGGGATATCCTTTGCAAGCTCGACCTAGTGAACACATCCTTCCTGAGAGCTTTTTTTTGCCTTCTTTGGGTACAACCCACACTTATCAGGCTTACTCTCTCCAGTTCGCTCCTTTAAGGCCCCCATTGCTTCTTTCATCATGAAGATCACCCTTTTTTCCCACTCTGATCGTGAGCTGACTTTCCTGAGGGTTCTCCCCAGAATAAAAGGTACCTCCCTATTCTTTTCCATGTTCACCATAATAAATTCATAGGAAACACAAATTTATCCACCCGAACTAGCACATCTTCTACTATTCCTTCATGTATGATTGTAGTCTGATCCACCAGCTACAAGGACCCATACATCGACCTAATTTCTCCAATCTCTTCCTCTAATTTCCTAAAAATAGACAAAGGTATAAGATTAATAGAAGCATCTGAATCACACAAAGATTTTTCAAACTAAGTACTTCCTAAAGAGCAAGGTATAGTAAAAGTCCCTGGATCTCCACACTTTTGAGGGAGCTTGTTTGCAGAATGGCACTACAATGCTTTATGAGCTTGACAACCAATGTCTCTTCCACTTTTAGCTTGTTGGATAATAACCCCTTCAAGAACTTAGCATAGGCTGGCATCTATCAAAGCACTTCTGTAAATGATAGATTAACATGCACCTGCTTGAGCACATCTAGGAAACACCCAAATTGTTTGTCCAACTTTTCCCTTCTCTGCTTCTGACGGAAAGGTAAAGCAGGGATATATATACTCTCTTAAATCTACTCATGTATTGCCTTTCCATCTTTCTTCATCTCATAATTTCTATTCTTCCTCTTCTTCTTCTTCTTCTTCTTCTTCTTCTTCTTCTTCTTCTTCTTCTTCTTCTTCTTCTTCTTCTTCTTCTTCTTCTTCTTCTTCTTCTTCAGATTCTTCTTCTTCTTCTTCTTCTTCTTCTTCTTCTTCTTCTTCTTCTTCTTCTTCTTCTTCTTCTTCTTCTGACCATCATCTACTATCACCTCACTTTCTTGAGTGTTGCTATTTTCCAGCTCCCCCACAATTTTTACATGTCCTTCAATCAACTTATCCTTTTCTTTTGCTATGGGTTCCTTCAATATGTGCCAACTTCTCAAAGACACCACATCTATTTTCTCATTTGTATATCTTTTAGTATCGACAGGGAGAGTTCCTGGAGCTTCTCAGACAATATATTAGCAAGTCGCCCCACCTGTCTTTCCAAGTTTCGAATGGCTGTTCCATGAGTTTTAAGCCTCTCATCTATCTTAATGATAAATGCCTTCATTAGATTTTCCATGCTGGACTAATTGGACTGTTGAGGCCAGTATTGTTGCCTCTGCTGTTTTAGAAAATTTGAAGCTCTTTGTCTTTGGGGTCTAGAGTTATTTTTCTACCATGCGTTTGCACTACCTCTTGGAGAACTCCAAGAAAAGAATGGGTGCCTCTGTCTCATGGAGTTAAAATTATTTCCACATTGGTAGTTGCATCTGTCAAATATCCCCACAACATTTACCAATTCATCTGTAGTCGAGGCCTGGCACTCATACGTTGGGTGACTCATTCCACAAAAATCACATACTAGTGATGGCTGGCTCTGGACCTTGTCTAAGGTTAACATTCTTATATCTCTAGCCATAGTGTTTAGTTGGGCTTGCACTGATGTGTTAGATTCTACCTGGTGAATCCCAAATGATTTTCTTCTATCACTACTCTCAGCCGACCGTTGGTTAGCATCTTCAAAGAGCTCATCAAGAATTGCAACAATCTCCTTAGTAGTCTTCTTCATTAAAAGACCTCCAACTGCAGTACTCAGAGTTCTTCGTGAGGAAGGTGTCAGTTTAATTATGCTACCACCTTCTCACTATCTATTTGAATCTTTCCCAAGATTTGAAGACCGTTTCAGTATCATTCTGGCTGAAATTGTGGATTTCTCTTATGAATTTTACTATTTTTGCAGCTAAGAAGTATTTGTCAAGAAACTTTTGGGCTTTCACTAATGTGTTAGATTCTACCTGGTGAATCCCAACAAATTTTCTTCTATCACTAAACTCAGCCGGCTATTGGTTAGCATCTTCAAAGAGCTCATCAAGAATTGCAACAATCTCCTTAGTAGTCTTCTTCATTAAAGGACCTCCAACTGCAGTACTCAGAGTTTGTCATGAGGAAGGTGTCAGTTTAATTATGCCACCACCTTCTCACTATCTCTTTGAATCTTTCCCAAGATTCGAAGACCGTTTCAGTATCATTCTGGCTGAAATTGTGGATTTCCCTTATGAATTTTACTATTTTTGCAGCTAAGAAGTATTTGTCAAGAAACTTTTGTCATATATTCTCATGTCCTTATCGACCCAGTTAGTAAGCTTCGAAGCCAACACTTTGCATTATCCTTCAGTGAAAAGGGGAATGCCCTTAAGTAGACTGCATCTTTTGACACTCCGTGTATACTGGAAGGTGTTTATGATTTCATCAAAGTCCATCAAGTGAGTGTTAGAATCTTCATTCACCTTCCCTATGAAGAAACAATTGTTCTGGATGGTATGAAGCAAGCCTTGCTTCAACTCAAAATTATTCACTGCTATAGGAGGAGGTATGAAACTTGATAGTCCCTGATTGTAGACTGGTCTGGCATAGTCTCCTCGTGATTTCCCAAACCTGGTGCGACATTCTTGAATTGGTCTATTACCAAGGGCCAATTTAGATTGAATCTTCGACTCCCATCATCTTCGATGGTCTCATTAGCAGCTCTACGGGCTACCTTAGTTGCTATCTGTGCAACTTCATATCTATGTTTTGCTGCCTCTATTGCAGCTAAATCTACCCCATCGTCACCATTCTTAGCCATGTGTTCTTGGGTTGACGGTTGTCCAAAAAATTGTTCAGTGAATTCTTTCTCTTTTCTCAACTGTCACAGACACTTTTCCACCTTTGGATTGTATGGAGTCAATTATTTTGAAGAATATCGAGTAATATACCAAAGGAGTTAACCTGTTGCCTGCACACGGAATAGAATAATCGTGAAGAATAAAATAAAATAAAAGAAGTTCCTGAATTAGCGTCAAAAACTATTTTGAACACTGTCGATTGCCAATCCCCGAAAGCGATGCTAAAATTTGCCGAGCGCAAAACACAACATGAAATTAATTCTCGCCAGCCAAAGATAGTATAGTTATGATTATTATCTCCACATGTATTGGATTTAAATAATGTTCAAATAATTTATGGCTTAACGTTATCCAGTATGATTAACATGTTGGTTGGAATGATTAGTAGCCAAAATTAACTATGAAACTAAAATAATTAATAATTGATCACTGGAAGACAAGAGAACACTGATATATCAATGAGATAAAATAAGGGTCGTGACATGATAGGTGCAAGATAGCTATTTGGGATCTAACTCTAGTTCAATTCACTCTAATGTTCTAATGATTCTCATGAATTCACTCGGTTATTAGTTCAAACGTGTAGTCAAGACTCCTCTCTCGATTAAATCTTAACTCTATGAGGTGAACAAATAGAAACACTATGAAAATGTGCAAGCATGCATTAATGTATTAGTCTTCATAAAAATGTCTCTCGAATATTCTCCTAACTTGATTCAATCAATAATTCAACAAACTTTTTCGATTACTTAAGCGAATAACTGAATTAAACCAAACAAAATAATGCAAGATAATCACAAAAATATTCCTTTTTTGATTAAATAAATTGGTGAATAAAGTTGCAATAATTCAAAGCTCCATAAATAAAATCAAGCAAAGAACTAGAGTTAAAATCCATAAATATCAATCAAAATACCATATCCCTCAAAACTACTCCATAATCATGGAGGAAGTCATCACAAATATAATTAACGAGTAAGAAAACATTAGTCTAACATTACAAATCCAAACTCCCATATTGAATTGATGAAAGATGATGAAATCATCTGTCTTGTAGCCTCCAATACTCTCCAAAAGGTTCCAAGGTCAAAAGTCCCTTCAAAAATATCTTTTTGGTATATTTATATCATGTAGCAGTGGGCCTGGATGAAATTGCCTTCTCCAAGATAAAACAAGAAAATACTCTCAGAAAATTATACATGCGCGCTGCCCCCATGCGGTGTGCCAATGGGAAAGTTCAGAAAGCGATTTCTGACGGACTTCAACCGATTTACACTGTCGCGCTGCCCCATGTAATGCGACTGCGTGTATTTTATATAGTTTTTTATTACTTAATTTTTCATATCCAGACTTGGCTCCCGACCCCCAAACGTGATTCTGACTTAATTTCTTGGGCTTTTACTCAGACTTCGAAGCTCAAACTTGTTCAATGTAGCTCCAATTATCTTAATGTGATGACCCGACCCGTTGTCTCATGGGTTAACACCCCGTTTCCCCCATTTTCTACTTCTTTATGCTTCATTATCAGTGTTTTGTGTGAATGAGTTGGTTTGGATTGGTTTTAGAAGGAAATGAGACAATTAGTCTCTTTAAGGAAGGATTAGTTTGGAAAAGTCAATCGGATGTTGACTTATGTGTTAGAGGGATCGAATATGGATTCCGATGATTTGGTTAGCTTTGGAGGATGATTTGTGACTTAGGAGTGTGATCGGAAGTGATTTTGGAGGTCCGGTGAAGAATTAGGCTTGAATTGGCGAAGTTAGTATTTTGGCGATTTCCGGTTGATAGGTAAGATTTTGATCCGAGAGCCGGAATGGAATTCCGGGAGTTGCTATAGCTTTGTTAGGTGAATTGGGATGTGTGCGCAAAATTTCAGACCATTTGGAGGTGATTTGGTTAAGTTTTTGATTGATTGCGTATTTCGAAAGTTTTTGAAGAACTTAGGCTTGAATTCGATGAGAAATGATGGTTTTAGTGTTGTTTAAGGTATTGTAATGATTGGAACGAGTTTGAACGATGTTATAGGAGGTGTTGGTACTTTTGGTTGAGGTCTCAGGGGCCTCAGGGTGATTTCGGATGGCTAACGGGGAGTTCAGAGTTGTAAAATATTGCAGAAAATTGCAGCAGCTGTGCAGGGCATTTTTGGTCTTCGCGATTGCGAGCCAAGGGCTGCGATTGCATAGAAGAATTTCGGCAGGGATGAGTCTGGTTCTACGCGTTTGCAATATAGGTTCCGTGATCGCGGAAGGTTAATATCTGGTGCACCGCGTTCGCGGTGGTGCGTACGCGTTCGCATAGTGGAAGTTGAGGGCCCAACACATTTGTTCTTCGCGTTCGCACAATGTGGGCCGCGTTCGCGTAAGTTGAGAAGTCAAGGCATCGCGTTCGCGGGTTGGGCACTGTGTTCGCGTAGGGTAAATTTGGTCAATGAAAATTGTGTTCATCGCGAACGTGGCGGTTTGACCGCGTTCGCATAGAGGAAATATCAGCGGGGCAGAAGGGCTTTTTAAAACATTTTGTTCCGCGAGCCTAAGTTATTTTCCACCACTGTTGAGCATCTTGAGAACTATTTGGGAAAAATTGAAGAGTGTTTCGAAGAGTATTGATTGGAGGTAAGTCTTATGAACTAAAAACATGATTTAATAGTGGAATTAACCTAGAAATTCATGGAATCTTAGCTAAAAGGGGAAGAACTAGGGCTTGAGTTTTTGATATTTCAAATTAGGACTTGATGGGTTATTTGAGATCGGATTTGGAAGTTCTTGATATGTATGGAATTGTGGTGAGATAAGGAACCCGTTGATGTGAAAATTTCTGAGTTTCGAGAAGTGGGCCTGGGGCTCGGGGTTTGCTAATTTTGGGATTTTTGATATTTTTCGATTGTTTTCGATTGGGTTTTGTTCCCTTAGCATATTGTGACGTATTCATTGTGGTTTTGGTTAGATTCGACATGCGAGGAGGCCGATTTGAGGGGCAAGGGCATATCGAGCTAGAGTTTGGCCTGTTCGAGGTAAGTAATGATTGTAAATAATATCCTGAGGGCTTGAAACCCCAGATTGTACAACGTAGTGCTATATTAAGGTGAGACCCGCACTGGATGATGAGCGCGAGGTATGTTACTACTGGGGATTGTGACTTGGTCCGTCCCGATTGATGATTTAACCACATATTTGATTGAAACTTATTTATTATCATCATGATTTGGGCTGATTGCCATATTTGGGCTTCGTGTCAATTATTTGAACCCCTTCGGGGATGGTTGTTGATATTTCCTCACTGTTTTGATTTTATACTTGAACTCAGTCATGTATTTCTCACTGTTTTCAAAACTCAGCCAAGGTTATTTTTGCTTTAACACTAGAAATGATATTTTCAATACTATTTTGGGCTGATCAGTATGTTTTACTATTGCCCGAGGGGCTTCTGTGATTTTTGACTGAGTAAGGCCATGGGCCTTTATGTGAGGATACTTTTGGATCGGGCTGCACGCCGCAACAGTGTTATACTGATACGGATATGAGGCCGAGGGACTAGACTTGATTCCACGAGATGGCTTGATATTGTGCTTGGACCGTAAGGGGTCCCTCCCGGAGTTTGCACACCCCTAGTGAGCGCCGTCGACGTTACATGGATTGGGTTGCACGACGCAGCAATATGTGGATCGGGCTGCACGCCGTAGCATTACTGGTACTTTTTTATGTGTTTATTTTATTGCATTTGTCTGCCATTGTGTGTTGTCCGTGATGCTTCATGCAACATCTACCTGATTTCCTGGCATTATCGGATGACTGAGTGTTGTGTCCGAGGGGCGTATTTCTGTGCTTATCTGCACCATTTGTTTTGCGTTCAATTGCATAATTGTTGAAAAAACCATTTTCAAAGAGGTTTAAATTGAGCTAAAACACTTCTAAAGATTTCAAAGCTTCACCGCTTTTCTCAAAAGATCTTACACTGCTTCTATACAGCATGTTGGTTGCCTTACATGATTTCTTACTGCTCAGTTATTATTTACCTTTGTTACTCACTGAGTTAGAGTACTCACTTTACTCCCTGCACCTCGTGTGCAGATGCAGGTAACTATCCACCCGTTAGCGGGTTGTGGCTGATTAGAGACAGAGTTATAGGAGTTAGCGAGGTGACTACCAGCATTCGCAACACTGTTTCTCTCTCTCTTTTGTTCAGTATCCTGGTATTGTATATTTTAGACCTTGTAGTTGGATTTTCACTCTAATAGATGCTCATGACTTGTGACACCCCAGTTTGGGCTGTGTTGGGTTGAACTTTCGCTAATTAATATTAATAAAGTCATATTTAAGTTGTTTATTCATGTTTAACTATTTTTGAAAATACTAGATGGGTTAGTTGGCTGGCCTCGTCTTCACGAGAGGCGCCATCACGACCAGTATGGGGTTTGGATCGTGACAAGTTGGTATTAGAGTTACCTAGGTCTCACGAGTCAAGAGCAGGTTTAGTAGAGTCTCATGGATCGGTACGGAGACGTCTGCATTTATCCTCGAGAGGCGTGCAGTACCTTTAGGAAAAAATTCATATTCTTGAATTCTTATCGTGCGTCCTTAATTCATCTTGAAAAGTAACTCTTGAAATTTCTTCCACGCGTTCGCATGCGCGCATGAGCACTCAGTATCAGATATGCCTTGATGGCTTGTGATTCCCTGATCGAGGGGTGAGACGTGATTTATGTGAGTTTGATGTTGGTCTAGTCTGAAGGACTTGAGGCCGGATCTTTGCCTATGGCTTGTGCACCGAGGTGCTGATTGTATGAGCAAGTGTTTTGAACTTATATGTTCGGTATTGTCCTTATTAGTGGGACTGACGGTTGGATAGCTATGTGATGAGTATTTTAGTACTGCAAGATGTATCTATATGACTTGGAAGTGACGAAGAGGTCTGCTGGAGGATAGATGAACTATTAAGTGCTTGATTTCCATTGTGACTGGATATAGTTAAGTGCTGATTAGAGACTTAGTTATAGGAGTTAGCGAGATGACTGCCAGCGTTCGCAGCACTATTTCTCTCTCTCTCTTTTGTTCAGTATCCCGGTGTTGTATATTTTAGACCTTGTAATTGGATTTTCACTCTAATAGATGCTCGTGACTTGTGACACCCCGGTTTGGGCTGTGTTGGGTTGAATTTCCGCTAATTAATATTACTAAGTCATATTTAAGCTGGTTATTCATGTTTAACTATTTTTGAAAAGACTAGATGGGTTAGTTGGCTGGCCTCTTCTTCACGAGAGGTGCCATCACAACCAGTGTGTGGTTTGTGCCGTGACACTTAATAGCTCGGATCATTTCTTGCAAGGCATAAAAAACGTAATAAGCGCAAATCATCATTATTTAAGCTCAACCACAAGTAAAATGCAATGATTAGAGTGCAAAATATGACTAAAACATAATTTTTAGCCCACCATCAACAAGTCGGGTCGGACATAGGCTGGTCAAAAATGGGTAATGCAAAAAATGAATAAATTATCCGACTCAACCCAAATTTTAAAACATATAAGAAATGGATTAACCGGTGGATAATATGGATAACCAAATTATCCATGAATTTTTGAATATGATGACTTTGGGAGAGTTCCAATTGTCCTAAACTTGAGTTACCCCAACTTGAGGCTTTACAAATATAAAAGTAAACTCATTAGTTACCCATTGATTATCTAATTTCTAAGCGGATAGTATGCTTCTTATCCATATTTGATTTATTTTTAAAAAATTCATTATCCAACCCATTTTTTAATTGATAATATGGGTGGATCTGTTTTTTTAAAACTATTTTGTCACCGCTACTTGTGAGTGCTAAGCTGAGAGAGCGAGCACTGACATATGCTTATTTTTCTTTCTCCCTTTTTAAAATGTATATCTTATTATAAATAATTATATAATGGTGGATGTCCATAACTCATAAAGGAGTAATACCCACTACTATTCTCCATTATCTCCATAATGGTAGGCTAGAAACCCGTATTTTAGTCATAGTTTGCGCTCTAATTACGGTACTTTACTTGTGTCTGAGCTTAAATATTAGTGTATTGCACTTATTATGTGTTTTATGCCTTGCAGGAAGTGATTACGAGTTTAAAGATAATTTGGAGCTAAATCAAACAAGCTGAAGCTTTGAAGACTAAGTAAAAGCCTAAAGAACTAAATCGGGATTGCGTTCCGGGGTTGGGAGCCAAGTTGGATGTCAAAAATTGAAGAACATGAATTACTCTAGAAAACTAACACTGCCTTGATGCATGGGGCGGCACTGCAGTGTAAATTGTTGCTTCCTTGTCAGAATATTCTCTCTGAATTTTTCCACTAGCGCCCCGCATGGGGCGGCGCCTGACGCGACGCGCTTGTACAATTTTCTCAGAGTATTTTTCTGTTTCAGCTAGGAAATAGTAGTTTCACCCGGGAACACTCCTACATAGTATAAATACTCTAAAAAGATATTTTTGAAGGGACTTTTGACATTGGAAGCTTTGAGAGAGCATTGGAGGCTACAAGACACATGATTTCATCATCTTTCCTTCAATTCTGTACGAGAGTTTTGATGGTAATGTTAGATTGATGATTTCTTATTGTTTAATTATATTTGTGATGACTTCCTCCATGATTATGGAGTAGTTTCCCATAGGGTTTTCCGAATATGGTGTTTTGATTAAATTTTTATTGATTTTAACTCTAGTTCTTTGCTTGAATTTGTTTTTGGAGATTTGAATTATTGCAAATTTATTCACCGGTTTATTTAATCGAAAGAGGAATATGCTAGTGATTATCTTTGCATTATTTTATTTGGTTTAATTTAGTGATTCTCTTAAATAATCGAAAAAGCTTATTGAATTGTTGATTAAATTATGTTAGGAGAATATTCGAGAGACGTTTTTCTAAAGACTAATCCATTAATACATGCTTTCATATTTACACAGTGCTTATATTAGTTCACCTCGTAGAGTTAAGATTTAATCAAGAGAAGATTCTTGACTACACGTTTGATTTAATCATCGAGTGAATTCGTGAGAATTATTAGAATATTAGAGAGAATTAAACTAGAGTTAGATCCCAAATAGTTATCTTGCACCTATCCTGTCATGACCGTTATTCCTCACATTGATAAGAACCCAACTCTGCTAATCTGTAGTTCTTTGCCGTCAAATATCAATTGCTTTACTTTTGTAGTTAATCGTAGTTCGTAATCATTCCAATCAAGTTTTGATCATCCTGAATATCAGTTAAACCATACATTATTAGAACATTTGGTTTATGGTATTTTTTGTATATCTCTATGTAATACTATAAATGGGTGATGAGAAGTGATATTGTATACACATGAAAATACTTGATAAAATAAGAAATTTATCTCTTTCCTCTTTATATGTATTGTCTATTTTCTTGTTTTATATTGTTACACTGAGCTTAGTTTCTTAACATGTTATCAGCAAGATTGTGCTCTCATTTTCATACACCTCCATATAGCCATATATGGTACACTATCCTTATGACCAAATTCTGTACCTATCAAACAAAATAAAAATAGAAGTCTGAATGGGTTGGATGCTAATACAAGATACATTTACATCCTTCTAGTTCATTCATATGTTATCTTTACTAATCTCAAAGTTATCTATTTTTTCTATAATAATTTTTCTGCTAAGTGGTATCTTAACTTATTTTTTTACATTATACAGCTGTAGTGTGAAATGTTAACTTATGTTTGTATTCTATTGCAGCCAATCTTTTGATTTGCCTATATATTATACGTGTCTGTGGGCAATCACTTTTTGGCAATTAATGGAAAGTATGCAGTGAAGTGGGGAATTAGAATTAGAAATTTGATTTTATTAGAAAGAAAAAAAAATTAGTGTTATCCAACGCTTCACGTGATTAAAGGCTCGAGGGTGAGGTCTTGTGCAGTATGGCCTATTATGCCAAAGGTTAAGGATAAGACAATGGGTTTAACCATCTCACCACGAGAGTAAGACATCGAACTCAAGTCTTGATGTACTATGATAATAAGCGTTGGGTTCATGTCCCAACACATTTGACCTAATATGTTTTTATATGGGTAAGACATTGGGTTTGAGTCCTAATACACCATACTTATGATATAACGGCGACTAAGGCAAAATAATATTCTTTTGATGAAATCATAAAGCTACATTTGATATGCTCAATTCCATGAAGCGAATATGGTACCAGTATATGATAAGTTTGAAAGAAGATGAAATAACTATTGAAGCCATATAAATATTCTTGGGTGTGTCAAGGAACAACATAATAATCGTCATTATAGTGGTAATTATAAAAGAGAGAACAATAAGGGTTATCAAAATAATCCTTCAAAAAATGAAGGTCATATTTACCATCAATGTTGTCACAACCCAATTTCTCCTATGTACAGTAATGTCACTCAACGTTATCGCTAGGCAAGCCAACAATGAAATAACTCCATGATCCTTTGTTTAAAAGATTTAAAATAGTTGATTTTTAAGTTGTCCATAAATAAGAAGTAAGATTTTTAATAAAATGGTAGATCAAGTTTTAAAAGCAAGTGAATCAAGTTAAATAACCCAAAACCATTAAGTGTCTACTGTCATAAATCACCAAGACCTGGTGTCACAAGTGTATGGGATACTAGTAGAATTAAAAAGAATACTACTCTACTGTCTAAAATGAAATAGACAGAAAAAATATGCAAAAGGAAGACTCCGGCTACTGCAGAACGGGCTCGGAAGGCAGCTCATCGTGAAGTATCGAAGGAGTGATCAAGTGTGTGCGCCTGAGTGATATCCATATGGACTTGCCTTAGATCCTGCACGTTAAGTGCAGAAGTATAGTGTGAATACATAAACAACATGTACCCAGTAAGTATTTTGTCTAACCTCGAAGAAGCAGTGGCGAGGGGTCGACTTTGACACTTACTATGGGATAAAAGTAAAATGTCATAAATTATAGCTAAGCATGAATTACATAAATATACCTGAAAACTCCATAGCAGGAAATAATAAACAATCCTCTCGCTAATAGTAAATTCCAAGTTTATTTTCATCATTTAACAATTTATATATCAATCCAATGAAGCAATATCAATTACGAATAGTTTCCAACGATTCATTATACACAATTATGCTGAGGTCGTATGGCCCGATCCAATATAAGATAGTTAAACTATGCACTACCGAGGGTTGAACGACATGAACCATAATTGCATCTTTCTTCTACCAAGGTGTTCGGACCGCTCCCCAAAAGAATATACTTTAAAACTCCAGATTCAAGTTTTTATTAAGGAGAAATTATTCAAAGAAATACCAATTATCATCAACGGTCCAATAAATGAAGTTTAGTCTTTTACAATTTCTTTTTCAAGATCCAACATAATTTAAGCAATTAAATTAGCAAGTAAGGTGCAAATATCGCAAGTATAACATGATTTGGGTCCTAGACTACCCGGGCATAAGCATAATTAGTAGCTACGTACAGACTCTCGTCAACTCATGCGTACGTAGCCCCCACAAATAGAAGCACATATTGATTCAGTTTATCCATTGGGTTAATTTTCTCTTACAAGGTTAGAAAAGAGACTTATCTCGTCTCAAAACCTACTTTTCGACTCAAACCCTCAGTTCGGTGTTGAACATTCCAAAACTAATCAAAAGGTATATAAATTAATCATTACATGCTAAAAAATTCGTATTCCAACTATTACAGTGATTACCCAGCCCCAAATATAGGATTCTAAAAATTTACCCTCAGGCCTATGTACCCGGATTCCAGAAATATTCGAATAAAGTTGTTACTTATAACCTCATAAACTCAATTATATGATTTTCACTAAATTCCACAATAAATTTCATGGTTAAATCTTATTTTTATCAAAACCCTAAGTTTTTCTTCTAACCCATAAATTCCACAAATTTATATGTTAAAATCTACCCATAATCTATGTTTTAATCTAACTTTGTGTTGAAGTTACTTACCTTAAAATGCTAGATGAAAACCCCTCGCAAGATGCTCCAATATTGCTCAAAAAGTTAGAGAAATGGGTTAGAAATGGCTTAAGTCCCGTATTAAATGAACCATTCTACCTAGCGATTTACGTTTCTGCGGCTCAGCAGCCGTATCTACGGCTCTGTATCTACGGAAAGGCATTGCAGATGCGGTTCTTCCCCTCAGCCAGCTCCCTCACTTCAGTGACCAGCGGCTCGCTTCTACAAGAATGCTCGCGCGTCGTACCCGTGATCCCAATCCGCTCCTAAAATGGCCTTGTTCGCACCTGCGGTGCCACAGGTGCTGCACTTTCCCCGCTTCCATGGTTACTGGAAAGCCCATGACGGGTCGCTTCTGTGAGCTCGCACTTGAGGATGGCCAAGCGCAGGTACAATTACACCAGCAGGTGAGAGCTTAAGCTATTGCTTCCAATTTCCAACTTGGTCTAAGCCTCACCGATTAATACCTGGGGCCGCTGAGGCCTCGCCCAAATATTAAAACAAGTTTTGAATCATAAAATGGACTCGCTCAAACTCTCAGAATGCACAAAACAACATCAAAACTAAGAATCACATCCCAAACAAATTGAATAAATAATTATGAACTTCAAATTCTTCAATTTACTACCAATGTGCCGAAACATAGTTATACTACTCAAACTGATACCAAATTTTTCCTGCAAGTCTTAAATGATATTATGAAACTATTCCCGATCTCAAAATTCCATTCAGACCTAGATATCACCAAAACCTACTCTAAACCAAATTTAAAGAACTTCAACAACCTTCAAAGAACCAACTTTCACTATTAGGCGCTAAAACGCTCTCGGATCATCCAAAACCCGATCCAAACATACGCCCAAGTCCGAATATATCATATAAACCTATTAGAACCATCAAATCCAGATTCTGAGGTCGTTTTCTCAAAATGTTTACCGAAGTCAAACTTAGCCTTTTTAGGCAACCTTAAGGAACCAAGTGTTCTGATTTCAACCTGAACCCTTCCAATTCCCGTACTAACCATCCCTGCAAGTCTTAAAATAGTAAAAATAGGTACATGAAGTCTTATTTAGGGGAACATGATTCTAGAAAGCAAAATGACCGATCGGGTTGTTACATTCTCTACCTCTTAAACAAAGGTTCATCCGTAAACAGGTTTGGAATCATACTTGGAGTGCTGAATAAGTGCGGATATCTGCTCCGCAGTCCTCCTCGGACTCATAGGTCGCCTCCTCGACTAGTTGGCCCCTCCATTGAACCTTTACCACAGAAATCCTCTTGGATCTCAATTGGTGAACCTGCCTATCAATAATGGCAACTGGCTCCTCCTCATAACCCAGGTTCTCATCTAATTGAATCGTGCTGAAGTTTAACACATGTGACAAGTCTTCATGATACCTCCTGAGCATAGACACATGGAAAACCGGATGAACTCCCGATAGACTGGTAGGTAAAGCAAGCTCATAAGCAACTTCCCCAACTCGTCTCAACATCTCAAATCGGCATATAAACCTTGGGCTCAACTTTCCATTCTTCCCGAACCTCATAATCCCCTTCATCGGCGAGACTTTCAAGAGAACCTTCTCGCCGACCATAAAAGATAAATCACGCGCCTTATGAGTCGCACTCTTCTGTCTGGACTGCATTGTGTGAAGTCGCTCCTGAATAACCTTTACCTTTTCTAAGGCATCCTTCACCAAATCAGTACTATATCACTTAGCCTCGCCTAACTCAAACCACCCGATGGGAGAACAACACTGCCGACCATATAAAGCCTTAAATGTAGCCATCTCGATGCTAGACTGATCAAATTGTTTGTCAGAAAACTCGTCTAAAGGTAAGAATCGATCTCACTGCCCTCCAAAGTCTATCACACATGCTCTGAGCATGTCCTACAAGATCTGAGTTGTCCGCTCCGACTACCTGTCGGTTTGTGGATGAAATGCTATGCTGAGCTCTATGCGGGTCCTCAACTCACTCTATACTGCTCTCCAGAAATGCGAAGTAACTGAGGGCCTCTATCTGATATGATGGAAACATGACTATGCAACAAGACTACTTCCTGAATATAAATCTGGGCAGCCTTTATGAAGTATGTAGTCATAATTGGAATGAAGTGTGCTGACTTGGTCAACCTCTCGATAGTAACCCAAACTACATTAAACAGGTCCGCGGCAGCCCAACTACGAAGTCCATAGTAATGCACTTCCATTTCCACTCTAGTATAATCATCTGCTAGAGTAGGCCACCTGGTCTCTGGTGTACATACTTAACATACTGACAATTTAGGTGTCACGCCCCAACCTCGGGAGGCGCGACCGGTGCTCAATCAAGTGAACCCCAACTGAGCAAGCCTTATTAATACCTTTCTACTGCAAATAAATACGGCTAAGGGAACCACGCTATCATTTATTTGGACAATAGTAAAATTAGAACATTCACATTGTTAAACCATTTTCATGCCTCAGACCTTAAACGATAATTAAGTTTTCAAAATTTCATATAGTTATAGTTTAGAGAAGCTAGAGTACAAAATTACAACATGGTTCATTGACCTATCCAACGCCCGTACATAACCCACACAATTGCCTACGGAGCCTCTAAGGATACAAAAGACAATGATGACAATGCCGGCAACAAGCCCCAGGCTATACTTCAAAAGTGGATATTTGTAATAAAAGATGTACAACATAACTCCATGAAGGAGAAAGGGGCTCATCAAGACTTTTGGAGAAGGATGCTCTGCTATGCATGATCGGCACTATCCGCTATGGAGCCACCTACATTCATTTAAAAATGTAGCACTCCCGGCAAGAAGGGCATTAGTACCATGAAAGGGTACTAGTAT
Organism: Nicotiana glauca; assembly: GCA_026770625.1. NCBI lineage: Eukaryota > Viridiplantae > Streptophyta > Magnoliopsida > Solanales > Solanaceae > Nicotiana > Nicotiana glauca. Next base: position 5,469 of record MU757493.1, on the reverse strand, counting down.
GTATAACTAAACGCCATCATGTTAGAAAGAAAGACCATATGAGAGAAAAGAGGAAATCATAAAGACACCAAGTTTCAAATAAGCACCACATCAACAATATAAGAGGTTCACATAGTTTTCACAAGGTTTCTGAAATTTTAGATTGGAGCATCCCACATTGTTGCCTCATTATCTACATTGCCACCGCTTCCTTGAGCGGAGTCCGATCACGGCTCGATTGGCTAAGCCGTCTCCCCGAGATGTTACCATTATTCCATTATCACTTTCAGTTTCAATCATTAATACATTACCAACATGTGTATGTATATCATAGCGTCCGATCACAGCCTGATCGGCTAAGCCGTCTCCCTAAGACATTACCATTTTCCGTTATTTATCTCATTTCAATATTTGGTTACCAATGTATTAGTTCGTCGGCACTTGGGGCCACAATTACCATATTCTATAACTCACGTTTCACATCATTCCCAATTTTAACATTTACTTTGCCACATAAGATCATAGGCATATACAAAGCAGTTTAAGTCATAAGCATAGAGAATAATTCGTCAAGTTTGGCATATTAGTCCCAATGTAATCTTGGCATGACATTTAGGCATTTAGCATATGGATCATGTTCTCCACACCTCCTCCATTTACAAAGAATAACACATTAAACACACGAAGAAATACCTACCACATACATTTTCACCACATTAGTTCACTTAACATGACACATATTGCATCAATCACGTTTCGAACTTACAACATTTACACGGGCACCATGGAAGCTCAATTTCTAAGAGGAGGGGGTTTAGCCTTACATACCTCAATGGAGCTTTCCTTAAATCTTTATAATAAATTTTGGGACTCTTAGCGCTTCAATCTATTTTATAAGAATTGCAAATTGAACCAAAAATTGGAGACATAATTGGGATTCTAGTTTATTCGGGCATATTACCAAGCACAAAGTGTGCATAGTGATTCTAGGACCCTTTTGTGACAGATTTCTATCATTTTATACCCCAACTACTATCTTTTTAATTCACAACCTCCCAATACTCCATTATCTATTGAGCATGCAAGATTACTAACCCTTATGCTCATGTACCCACTTGTTAATTACCTATTTTTATAGAAATTTCGAAATTATAGATGAGGATACAGTTCTTACCTCTTAGGATGGAGACCTAGTAATTTCAATTGACAATCTTCAAGATTTTGGGGTAAGATTTAGGTGGGGATTAGATGAAGGTCACTCCCTCTCTCTATAGAACTTCTCTCCTCATTCTATTTTCAGTAAAAATACATAGAGAAGGTCAGATGGGGTGTTTTTAATGGGATGGGGTCGGGTTTTAAAAATTAGAAAATTGGAGCCCCGAGTCAGATCTGCGATCGCATAATTAACATGTGGCATGCAGACTGGACCGCAAAAATGCTCCCCAAAACCTGAATACACTAACTAGGTATGCGACGGAAATGCGATCTGCATATGTCACACCTCCTTTTGGCGCTACCCGGGGGCGCGAGGGAGTTTTTCCAATTAAAGGACAATCGAAACGGGATTTATTTATTTAATTCAGAGTCGCCACTTAGGAGATTTATGGTGTCCCAAGTCACCGGTTTGAATCCCGAATCGAGGAAAAATTGACTCTGTTTAACAGTCCGCGCACCAGAAATCCGGATAAGGAATTCTGTTAACCCG
>MU757489.1:141287-220687 GCA_026770625.1 Nicotiana glauca | reverse complement strand
CCCACTGTATTCCGGGCGGATGTTGTATTTTATTTCTCTTATCAGTAGTCGCTCATGTACTTGTGACATCGGGTTTCTGGGAGAGTTTACGACGGATTTGTTCTAACTATTATTATTTAAATTTGAATTCTAATAGTGAACTTTTATTTATAAAAAATGGAAGGAAAAACCTGAGATTTTCAAAAGTATTAAAAGAGGAATTAATTGATGAGTTAGTTGGCTGGCCTGACAGAGGTGTCCGGCGCCACCACGACCCTTAGTGGATTTTGGGCCGTGACACACTCAATCATTTCAAATTTCAAGTCCAAATTACCCCCTGAACTTACTGTGAACTACTGAAAACACCCCTGAAACCCTTGTGATTTATTGAACTACTGTCCTACCTTAACTGATCCCTTTAACCTATATTAAACCTTCAGCTATAACCAATTGACCTAAATATAAACCTAAACACCAATTAACCTGAACTAATTCCTAATTAATCATTGGACTGAATCTACAGCAGCTATAACCAATTCAACTTATCAGATTCAATCAAAAGTTCAAGATAGAACTCAAATTAGATCTAATAGCATCAAAGTAAAGACCAATGAATCAGAATTCAATTAAACCCAAACGTCAAGAATGCAATTTCAAACCATCAGACTAAGACACAGTTGGCAATTAAACAGGCCTAAGTTTAAACATACAAGCACATGCATTATTCGTGAAAACTAACAATACATTCAAAGATATTGAATCAGGGACGAAATGAAAACTCAAACTGTTAATGGTTCTACATAAAACATAATGCTAATTTGAACTAAAAGACTTCGAAGAAAAATAGAAATAAAGAAGAGGAGGAAGAGGTAATTGATAGAAATGAAGAATTACAACGAAACTCAATCCGATAAATAATAACAACAACAAAAACAAACAAAAAAATAAAAGGAAAGAAGAATAAATACCTCAGAATCTCAATCGAGGTACCTTAATCGAGTTGAACTTCGACTTGAAATTTTGAGGCGAAAACGGACCTTAATCGAGTGTTCTCGACTGAGAACACTCGACTAAGGTCGATTACGACCTCAAATTCCTTTTTGGATCGATTCCTGGGTTTGGGTTCTTTTAAGGTTCGTTCAGTAGATTTAAGGTTCGTTAAGTTCCGGCTCGATTCGAGTGAAAGTGGGGTCAGATATGGACATACGAGAAGGAGGGGGACCTTGGGTGTTCATTTGGTGGTGATTCGCTGGATTATGTTTTTTGACCGGACATTCGAATGAAGATTCGAAACGTTGGGTTATGATTTGAGGTAAGCCGATTGGGGGTTTGGAAAGAGGATGTTATGGGGAAGCTACGGTGTAAAAATGGGGGCATTTGGCCGCCTCCCGCCGCCGTAGGCGATTTCCAGCAGGCGGTCGATAGCGGTGTGAGGCGGAGGGTTATTTGGGGTCTCTGAATGTTAGAGACGAAGGGAAAGGTGGGCTGGCTTTGGGGGGGGGGTAAGGTTTGGGAAAATATACTAGGTGGGAGATTTGATCCTGGCCGTTGGATCAATTAAGATCAACGGCCTGGATCCTTTCACTAATAAGGAACGGTGCTGTTTGGTTTAATGAAGAGGCGGGTTGGATCGGGTGTAGAGAATGGGTCAGGGTCAGGTCATAGGAGAGGTGATCTCGACCGTTGGATAGGTTTAAACGGACGGGTGAGATCCATTGGCCTTAAAACGGGGTCGTTTGGCAGATCGTGGAGATGGCTTGGCTGGTTGCCATCGAAACGACGTAGTACTCGCCCTATACTACGTCGTTTGATGGTCTTTTGGGCTGAAAACATAGGCCGGATATGGGGTGTTGAATTGGACTGTATTTTTTGGCCCAATCCGATTTTTGTTCTTTTTCTTCATTTTCTTTTATTTCCTAATTAATAAAACTAAAATTCTAAATTAAAATTATAAACCAAATTACAAATGCTAATTTATTCCTAATAAAAATCATCACACACAATTAAATACCAATAAAAATAAAATCACACAATTTGACATTAAATGCTAAAAAAAATGCAAAGTACATATTTTTTTTGTGATTTTTTATTTTGTAAAACAAACTTAATTACTCCTAATTGTAAAATTAATTCCTAAAATGCAAATGCGACATATTTTGTATTTTCATTAATTTAAACAAATAAACATGAACACACAAACGCAAACAATAAGAGAAAAATAACATAAAATTCACAAAAATTGCAAACAACACAAAACTATTTTATTTTGAATTTTTGGGATAATTCTCATATAGGGCAAAAATCACGTGCTCATACCCTCTCTAGTCAGAAAAATCCGTAGTTGATAGTTGAGGCCATCAACGAACCTCCTAATCCTCTCCCTGTCCGTGGGAACTAGCCAAATAGCATGACGGGCCAACTCGGAGAACCTCATCTCATACTGCATCACAAACAGGCCCTCCTAATGCAGTTGCTCAAACTTCTTGTGCAACTTCTCCCTATGGGAATGCGGTATATACTTCTCTAGGAATAGAATAGAGAACTGATGCCAGGTAAGAGGCGATGCACCAACAGGCCTACGCCTCTCATAAGTCACCCACCAAGTGAAGGCAGCCCTAGAAAACTAAAATGTAGTAAATGAGACCCCACTAGTGTCCAGAATACCCGATGCATGCAACATCCTCTAACACTTATCTAAGAAACCTGGGTATCGTCGCCCTCTGCACTACTGAAAGTCTGAGGCCGAAGTCTACCAAACCTCTCCAAGCAACGTTACTCATCATCAAGCACAACTGGAACCACAAAATCCTAAGCAAGTGCAACCGGCTGGGCTAGTGGTGCCTCCGATGTCTTGAGTCCCTGAATACCCCGCTCGGGAGTACGGGCGGCAGGAGTCTAGGTGCCTCCCCCGGCTTGAGAAGTAGCTGCTATGGTGGAAACTATGAGTGTCTGAGCAAGGCTGGTGCACACAGTCAAAATCTGAACCAAAGTCTCCTAAAGGCCCGGAATAATAATAGGCACAGCTGGTGCCTGAACTGGTACTACTGGAGCATCCCCGGCTGGAGTCTGATCATGAACTGGGGTGGCGGGTGGATCTGCAAGTGTTGCTCTAGCTACTGTGTGGGCCACACCCCTACCTACCACGACCTTGACCGTGTCGTCGGCCTCTAGTAGCCCCAGCTGGTGGTACTGATGGTCGTCCATCCTGACCGGTAGCACATGTCCTCACCATATGTGAGATAATAGAATAACAGAAGTTTAGTACTCGGATCAACAGATTCACACGACAAGAATTCATGAATATGAAGTTTTCCTAACGGTTCTGCAGCCTCCCGAGAATAAATACAGACGTTTTTGTACCGATCCACGAGACTCTACTAAACCTGCCCATGACTCGTGAGACCTATGTAACCTAGGCTCTGATACCAACATGTCACGACCCAAAATATGACACGATCGTGATGGCGCCTATCGTAGGACTAGGCCACCCACTTACTTTCTTTTTCCCATTTTTATTCAATTATTACTTACGAAAGCATCAATTTTCAAAACAAAACCTATCATTTATAATAGAAATGTCTAACACAGCAGAATAAAACATAATCCCCGGCCTTGGGTGTCACTAGTCATGAGCTATCTGAAAATACAAATCTGGAATAGTCTGAATACATAAAATAAATAAAACTAGAGGAATATTGGGAAGGAGAAGGCGGAACTGCGGTTGCCAAGCAACTACCTCGCGATCTCAAAGTGATAGTCCGCACAAAGATACTCAACAACCGTTATTGTGCCCTGAGATGCCTGAATTAGAACACAAGGTGCAGGGGGTAACGTGAGTACACCAACTTATTAAGTAACAAGTCAAACCTATGGACTGACAGGTAGTGACAGACCAAACCTCAAAAGGCAATTTAACAATAAGAGGAACATAAATGTAGACATGCTTACAGTTCATAAACTCAACAATAATAGAAGCAACTGATCAAATAAAATCTCAATACTCAGAGGTTTCATAAAGTACCAATGCAAAGCTAGCATGATCAAGGTTTCCACAATCTCTACCCACAAGTGCTCAACCACTCGGTATTGTATATAGTCGTCCGGCCCAGGGAAGATCCACCCCGAAATATACATCACTGACCATAGTCATCCAGTACCGAGGACACATGCCAATCCAGCCTCATAGAGAAGATCCATCCCCCGGTATATTACTTAAGACAAATCCATGTCCACGGAAATCCATCTCTCAGTATAATCATTCACTGCACTCACTGGGGGTGTAAAGACTCCAGAGGGGCTTCTCTGAGCCCAAGTGCTGTATCAATACCAGCAAAGGCATGATCAATATCATTTGCTGCAGCGTGCAGCCCGATCCCTCACTATCAATCAATACTCAACTCTCGGCCTCACTTAATCAATACTCTCCAGTCTCATATACAGGGCTAAGATGTCATAATACAGGCCCGAACAATGATATGATATGTCAAATAGCAACAAACGAGACTGAGGCATGGTATAATATGCATGAACATGACTCAGTATAAAGTAAACATGAGTCTAATTGCATGATAGCAAGAAACAACCTTTCGGGTCTCAACAGTATTAGCGTGAAGCCTTAACATGATAATTAACATGATTTACAGCTCAACAGCTAGATCACATAATCACAACATAGATATCGATAATAAATAGCACTAAGCGGCGCTCTTTGTAGGCATGTGATTTTTGACCCTCCCCAATATTTTTTATATTTTAGCATGTAAATATTTAATTTAGGCTTAATATAGCTATTTCAACTCATTTTGACTCTTTTACTACAATAAAAATGAAAATTACAAAAAAATATTTTAGTTTATATATTTTTCATAAATTTAAAAAAAAAATACAAAAATAGTACCTTATTTTTATCTTTATATAATTTCGAATACACACAAATAGTTTCATGTCTAGTTTAATTAATTAGGATTATCTTTGGCATTGTGTAGTATTTCTATCTTATTTTTATGAATGTGTTATTCTATTACAGTGTTTATCTTATTAATGTGTTGACGTTTTGATTTTGTTGAATGTGTGAGTTGCTGCTTCATTTCTTGTTTTGGTTGAGACTTGTTGGGTTGATAGGGAGGCATAAAAGCTTATTTCATTTAATTTAGTTTGATACTTAAAGAAGTATAAGTAATAGATAAAATGTTCCTCTCCTATCCTTTGTTCCATTTATGGTGTATTTGGACGTTGGGGTACATATAAAAAAAGTACTGATAATGTACATATCAAACATTAGATGGTGTATTTGGACGTTGGTGTATTTCTTGGACTTAATGTACTGATAGTGATTAATCAGTCCTTAAGTTTGGGTTTAAACTCCTTTAAGTAGAATTCTGTACATCAATTTAATTTTAAGGTGATTTCTTTGTTTATCTGGGTTGATTCAATCGTTAGGAGCATGCTTAGGCCGTTATTAATTATGAACGTCCGTAGTTTGCTTTGGTTGAGTACAATCCTTTGAAATTAAAATCGGGGTGTGCCATTAGTTGAATTTTTTATGGCCCTCATATTAGTAACCTAGATATTAAAAATGACTAATAGTTCGTAGAATATCCTTTAGGGCCATTTAAAATAATATCTTGATTGTGTATACGTTCGCATAACATAAATACTATTTTAAAAACAAAACCAGAGTATGCGTTCGCGCAACTTTGGCCAAACTTTCTTAATAATAATAAAGCGTTATTAATTGTGGACATGTTCACGTGGCATGATTTTTGACGCGCCAAATTAATTGGTATACGTACGCGTAACCTATATCAAAAGCGGTGAAAGAAGTAAATTCACATAGGTTCTAAAATGAGTAATTAAACAATTTTAAAAAGTCAAGTACGACCAAAGCGACCGTGCTAAAACCACGGAACTCGGGAGTGCCTAACACCTTCTCCCGGGTTAACAGAATTCCTTACCCGGATTTCTGTGTTCGCAGACTGTATAACAGAGTCAAACCCTTTTCTCGATTCGGGATTTTAACCGGTGACTTGGAACACCATAAATTGTCCCAAGTGGCGACTCTAATTTTTAATTAATGAATCCCGTTTCGATTGTCACTTCAAGTTTGAAATAACTCCTTTTATTATACCCTTTTACGTCGCCCCCTCCTCGGCCCCAGCTGTCCACTCGGGTACCCCAAGTCTAGACCAAAACCCCAGGACCGAAAATTAGAAAAACACACCTTGATGCCAGATCCCTAGTAGGAGCGTTTGTTTGCATCACATGCATTTGACTTAGGGGACTCAACACATGGGTTGGGTCTGTCTAGGACAGGTATACCCAAAATAACAGACTATCTTGATGCATCCTATGTGCTACATGTTGCATTTATTCCAGGATAAAAGGGTCATTTGGCGGACCAATGATAGCTGAGGGCAAATGAAAAAAAGAAGAAAAAAAGCAAAAAGCAAAAAAAAAAAAAAAGAAGAAGAAGAAGAGAGAAAAAAAATGGAAAAAAAGGGTGAAGTGTGAATATAAAGCGAGTGGTGCCCAATTATATTTTCTGTCATATTTTTTATTAGTAAGAAAAAGGGCTTGAAAAATTCAAAAAGATATTGCACTTTTATCATTTTTCAAAAAATCAAAAATAAAAAAAAAAAGAAAAAAGAAAATCCTAAAAAGGAGTTTGCATGTCTCATCATTTTTAAGGAAAAGACAAAAAAAAATATTTTCTTTGAATTAGTTGTTTTTTTAAAATTTACGACCGTATCCAATCTGCCCGAACTACGCATACCTGATTCTCGTGTTTCGGGGCGGGATACGTAGGCAACCCACATAGGGTTCGATATTCCTAGTAAGCTTAGGTTTTTTTCTTTGCGGGGTCTTAGCCAAATTTTACACTTCTGGCCACATTTGGCTAAATAAGTCTTTTTTCAAAAATAATCGCAGCCATGTCTTGCATGTGTCTAGTAGGGAATGTTATTGTCTCACCTAGTGTTGGTTTGCATTTTTTTCATACAGGTATGGATCTACTTACCGAAGTTTGAGTGTGACAGATACCTCGGGACCACTGCATTCAGGAGTTGCTTTAGGAGATTTCTTTTATTTTTATATTTTGAGTCTGCTCTTCATTTTATGTCGTCTTTTACTTTCTAGTTTTTTACAGTAATATCAAGTCTTTGTTATTGTATTTTCTGCTTTATAATTGAAAAAATGTGCTGTAACTCAAAAGCTTTCTTTAAGGTGCTAATTCCAAATCCAAAAAGATTTTCTTTTGAGGTGTTTCTTTGGAAAATTAGTGAAAAATGAAAAAAATTCTTTTATTTTCATTAGGACTTTAGGGTATTGTACATAAAAAATAAAAATACTTTATCTTTGTTTATAATTAGAATTTCTTATTTGGACAATCAAAATTGAAATCCAAAAATATTTTGTTCATTGTTTGTTTAGAAATCTTGCGTAAGGATATCAAATGAAAATTTAAAATATTTTTCTGTGGTTTATTCTTTAGATTTCCTTAAAAAAAAAAGAGAATCGAAAAATATTTTTCTTTTCTAGGGTTTTTCCTTAATAATTTCTCGTAGAATGTTTGTTTCAAAAAGAAAAAAAGCAAAAACAAAAATATGCTCGTTAAGCTTGAGTTTGGAATAGGTTATAGAACATTAAGTCTAGAGAATTCAAAAAAAAGAATTTACTTCTTTTATTTCTCTTTTCTCATCAGAGTAGTCATTAAAGAAAAAGAAAAAAAGAGAACGTCAGTTTGTTTACTTTATTCTCGATCTTCCAGAACTACGCAAAGATCTAATTCATGCGGGGTCATGATATGCCTACATAGGGTTCGATCAAATTATTTTTTTATTATTAAAAGAAAAAGAACGAAAAAGAGAGAAAAAAGGAAAAATCAAGGGAAAAAAAGAGAAAAAGAAAGAAAAGTTGGTGACATTATGGGAGGTGAGAAGCAAGAAGGAAGAAAAAGAGCGATAATCAGAAGGAAAAAAGGGGAAAGAAAATGAGCGAGCTAAGAAGTGCGAGGAAAGAAAAGAAAAGAGCAGATTCAAATGGACAAATTGGGATGATGCCAAGTGACTTTACGACCCTCGAAGTCATTAAAGAACCATTAATTGTTGCTAGGCGCGTTGTATTAAATGTGATATTTTTAGCTGTTAAATGTCCTAACGCTAACGTGATGGCTTCATTTTATTGTGCTCAAAGCAGAAGGGTGGTTGGTTTGTGGCTTTAAAGTGGTAACTACTTTCTACAACATAAAGTCAAAAGGCAATGTCACACAACAACAAAACTGGGTTGGTTGATACGGGGGCCCGAAAGCAGTTGGTTGAACAAGACAATGGGTTAATTAAAGAGGTAAAAATATTGAGACAACAAATGGCGGACATGCATCAGGCTTGGATGACTAGGAAGGCACCACCCCCACCACCTAGCTTCCTAGATGTTACCCTTATCCAAACTCCAGTCGTGGTGCCGGATGATCCTCCATACTCTCCAGATATACCCGCTTATCACAGCTTTCCCAACCACCCTAGTAGCTTCATCACTCATCCTCCAACTATCTTTTCCCAAAAGTGCCCTCCTGTCATATCCACTACTCCCAACAATGAATACCCACTCAAAGCCCATGATTCCCAATATTACCACTCAAAGGTTGCCCACAAGGTTCTTGATTCATACAAGAAAAGCCCTCCGGATGAGCTTCATGATGAAAATAAAAAGGTTACAGAAAAAGTACGCCGAGATGAGATATCCTTAAAGCTGAAAGGCGTAGAACAATCCTTAAAGAACAAGCAAGGAAGGGGAGACTAGGGTAGCATGGCTTACAAAGAACTATCTGTGTCCCCGGACGTTCGCCTGCCCGTGGGATTTAAAAAGCCAAAATTTAACTTGTATGAATGGTGTGGAGATCCGGTATCCCACCTGAGGGCTTATTGCAGTGAAATGAGAAGTGTTGGAGAGAAAGATGACTTGTTTATGACATATTTCAGTAAGAGCCTGACTGGGGCAACTTTGGACTGGCATACTCGTCAAGAAAATTGAGTTAATTTTAAGCATTACTTAGCTATAATTGGTGTCCTAATTCACCGTTAAAATAATTAGGTGGCGACTCTCTTTAATTTATGTGTTTGAAATATTGTTATGACAGTTAATTGGTGGGGTCAAATTAATAAAGGTACTGCAAATTAGTCAAATTTTTTTTTAATAATTTGCAGTATACTACTGCGAATTATTTTTAAAATTATTTTTATAATTCGCAGTATTAGAATCAAATTCACTCAAAAAATCACTGTTGAAAACATTTGTCTTTGTCTTAAGGAAAAATGATTTGGACTTACATTGTTAAGAAACTATTTTTTGTCCAAAGTGGATCGTCCTAAAGTCAACTTTAAGTTTTTAAAACCAAACCTCAAATATTAGACAAATTATTTCAGAAATATTTTTAAAGAAAGCAAACAAAGTTGATTTGAATGTTTGAAAGAGTAAGAGTAAAATTGTAGAAGACAACTACAGTGTGTTAGGAATACTATTAGAAGAAATTTCAATGTTATTATTACCTTAATGGTTTTAATAAATAGCATCTAATACTTATTAAGATTCTAAAGAGATTCAATTAAGTGTAATTACCTATCTGATAAATAAGTACTTTCACTAAGAAAATAAAATCTGCACAGTTAAACAAGACCCAACTAAGATATAATAAACTCAGACTTTAGCAACCAATAATACAACCAAAATAAAATTATTTAATTGTGAAAAAGATAAAACCCATGTGAAAAAGTTGCTTTCTTGTAGAAAAAATTAATAATTAATTCGGAATATAGTACTACGTTTTATGTGTTTGAATTATTGTTATGTCAGTTAATTGGTGGGGCCGCTAGTCAATTTTTTTTAAATAATTCGCAGTATTATACTGCGAATTAGTTATAATTTTTATTTTATAATTCGCAGTATAATACTGCGAAATACCTATTTGTGTAACTTTTTTTAGCATTAAAAATGTACTTTTTGTCTAAAAAATCATCAAAAACGTTTCGGACTCCTTCGGGAAAGCCTTTCAATGATGTGTTAAAAATGGGGGAACTATTAGAAGTGGGAATCAAGTCAGGCAAAATCATGAGTTGTTCTAAAGACATTCAGAACATCCTATTAAGCTTGGGTGGAAGAAAGAGAAACTGAAAAGATGATCCGATGGGCTTTCCTGATCAACACTTCCAGCCTCGACATCGTTCCCGTGGATATCCTTGTGCACCAGATGACCCTCCCCGCTACTTCTCTCCACAGAACTCCCAAAGTCGCACATCACTTTCCCAGTAACCAGCTTCACAAAATGCTTATCTACCCTCATGAGTCTACCGAAAACCCCCTGGATTAGGTTTCCAGCCCAATCAAGCATTTAAGAATAAAAGGTTACGGAAGAAGAAAACCTTCACTCCATTGGTAGAGTCATATGCCAGTCTGTTCCAGAGGCTAAGGAAATTGGACATGTTGAAGCTGATCCAGATAAAAATGCCAAACCCTCTTCCAAAGAAATTTGATTTTTCCCAAAGGTGTGCATATTGCTCAGATGCACCGGGGCATGACATAGAGAAGTGTTGGAATCTGAAGAATACGATTCAGAAGCTTATTGATGCAGGCGACATTGTCGTGCAAAATCCAGATACAACAGACACTAGCCAAAGTCCATAACCTGTGCAAAATGAGACCCATATGGTGGGTATGATTTATCTTGAAAAGGAATGTGAGAATTCTTCTGGGAGCCTCGGAGGCCCACGTGCTACCAAGCTTTAAGCGTTATCAGAGGTTGATCTTAAGAACGAGCCGGCAAAAGGAACCCAAAAGCAACTTGTTAAGAACAATGTGATGAAGACTAGTGAAGTTCCTAGTATTGTTGATGCAAAAGTTAGTGGCTAAGATGTCGAGTTTGGTGATTGGAAAGACGCTCTTTTCTTGGTTAGCCAGGGAGGAGTTTTGGTGGTTCATTTTATTGTCATTTCTATTATCCGGATTATTTTTGGAGTTGTAATCCGGATATTGTCTTGTGACTCAAACCCTCATATTCTTTTATTTTGCTCAGTTTATCTAGTCGTAGTGGCCCTTTTAAGTGTTTTCTAGGTTTGTTCTAGGTTTGTAACCCCAATTTAGTTTGTTTGTTTTGTTTTCCAAACCCTTTCACCATCTGTCCAATGCAATTTTCTGTTTTCTGTAATTTCTAGTCATTTTTTTAGTTCTCTTTTCTTTTTATAGTTCTTTTCCTGTTGACTCTAGTGACATGACATGCATGCGTAATTCTCAGTCTGGTCTCAAAGTTAGTTAGTCATGAAGCATTGAAACAATTTTGAAGATGATAGGGGCACTTGAGGGAAATAAGAATAGATCTGGACACTTTGTGATCATTTGAAGCCTGAACCATGTGAAATTGGGGCATATAGAGCATAAAGAAATACTATTAAAGTGCATCATGCCGCATCAGATTGAAGCTAAAGGCGAGTTTTCCCAAATCGCGGGGGTCGTTCGAGGTAATGAGAGCGAGAGTGTTGTCCAACGGTGCTTTAAAATTGATAAATGTAGAAGGCGGATGTGTGGATATAGTTATCAAGTCTGGTACAATCAAAAGATGTTATGAATGTTTTCCTTGATTTGTTTAATTGTGTTGTTTGTACTTGGCATGCTTTGAAGATTGGAATGAAGAAGACATTTTGTTCTGCTATTTAAATACTTTATCCTTCGTTACCCCTTTGAGCCTTATTTGTTTTCTTTCATACCCCTCTTTCGAAATCAGTAGCAAAGATCAGAAACACAAGCGTGAGAGATAAGTAAAGGAAAAAGAGAAAAGAAAAGGAATGAAAAGAGAGAGAGAGGAAAAAGGAAGAATAAAAAAAAAGAGAAAAAGAGAAGAAAAGAAAAAGGGAAAAAATAACAAAACAATAAAACAACAAAAGTGAAAAGAAAGAAAAGAAAAAGAAAAAAAAAGAAAAATAGCAATAACAAAAGTAGTCACATGAAATACGTTCGACCTGATTCCTTTTAAGGATACATAGGCAGCCTTACGGTTCGGTCCCATCAAAAATAAAATTCAAAAGTCCCCAAGCAAGAAACTGGGGCAGAAGTTGTGATTGTTGTAAGAAATCTGATTCCGAAAGTTGTAATTTTGAACCCATTTGAATTGTTTTGAGCCTTTGATACCCTTTCTTTCTAACCCTATCCAAGAAGCCCACATTACGCTCCAGGTAAAGACCTTCTGATCAGTCTTCGAGAGATCTCAAGGCGAGCAAGTAGAGGTGAATCATATCAGATGTAACACCCTGGTCCAAGCAGGAAAAATAATAAAAATGAGAGAGTCTTATTGGTGAAAACCCTCACGGGCACCGTAAGGCGACGGGAGCTGAGGGAAATAAAAAATGAGAGAGTCTTATTGGTGAAAACCTTCGCGGGCACCTTGAGGCGACTGTAAGTTGAGAGAAAGACCAAATGAGAGAGGCTTGATGGTGAAAACCCTTCGGGCACTACAAGTCAAATAAGGATTGTGAATTAGAATGGATAAGTGTAGCATTGAAGCCCAATTTCACGGCAAAAAGGTACGACAAGAGCTGAACGTTAGATTTGCTTAACAGAATAGGCCGCAGGTGCATGTCATGGTTATTAGAGTTGGTATCCATATCCGATAGGTTTCTACTTTGTAGTTTTCTTGTTAGGAATCATCTCTTTCCATTGTCCCCCAATCTGTTCCTTTTGTCTTATTTACTTCCTCTTCCTAAGTCTGTTTGGTCAGAACAAGTGAGAAATGACTTCAAAATTTGTCACCAGCTTTCCAATTGCACAAAACGGGATCTGGCTAGCACATCAAAAGGGGCATACGTCAGGAAAAAACAACGTGCACACTAAGTTGGTAACCATCAACATGCTTTGGGATTCATGTGAAATACAAAGGTTTGGTATATATCAATTCATGAACAATGCAATAGATGGAGGATGTTGGATGAACAGATCAAAGGTATTCTCTGTGATGAGGTTGACAGAGAAAGTGGTTAACCCATGACAAGCAAGGTCTTCCAAGCGGAAATCAAAGTTATCATGGCAAGTGAAGGAGCAATAGACCTCAAGGCCAATGACAATTGTTCAAGTCAAGAAAGAACAACATACGCACTGAGTGGGTGGCAACTAACGTGCTTTGGGATTTATGTGAAACACAAAGATTTGGTACATGTCCGTTCATGAGCAATGCAATAGATAGAGGGTATTGGGTCTGAACGGAGAAGAGGTATTTTCTATGATTAAGGGTGGCAAAGAAATTGGTTAATCTATAAGCAATCAATGTCTTTCAAGGTGAAATCAAAGTTATCATCGCAAGTGAAGGAGCAATCACCGGAAAGTAAAGGCCATAAACCAACAACCATGTTTAAACTCACAAGTTTTCTTTATTTGAAACAGGGACGAAAGCTATGTTCATATCAAAGATTGGAAGCTTGAAATTTTCAGGTGTAATGCCCCAATTCTGCTTACGCAAAGGCTATTTAGAAGATCACACATCACCCCTAAGAGAAACACTGCCTAGTCTGGGTTTTCAAGTTATATTTTGTTGTAGGAGACGCACTTCTTGAATTGAGATTTTACCCATAGGAGACGCACTTCCTAGTTTGATTCATTGAGATTTTACCCATAGGAGACACACTTCCTAGTTTGAGTCATTGAGAATTTACCCATAGGAGACGCACTTCCTAAGTTGATTTACACCTGTAGGAGACGCACTCCCTAAATTGATAGTTTATTCATAGCAGACGCACTTCCTAGTTTGAGTCATTGAAGTTATACCTGTAGGAGACACACTTCCTAAATTGAGAGTTCATTCATATGAGACGCACTTCCTAGTTTGAGTCATTGAAGTTTCACCCCTAGGAGACGCACTTCCTAGCTTAAGTTGATTTACAACTACAGGAGACGTACTTCCTAAATTGATCGATCATTCATAGGATACGCGCTTCCGAGTTTGAGTCATTGAAGTTTCCCCCCTAGGAGACGCACTTCCTAGCTTGAGTCATTGAAGTTTCCCCCCTAGGAGACGCACTTCCTAGCTTGAGTCATTGAAGTTTCCCCCCTAGGAGACGCACTTCCTAGCTTGAGTCATTGAAGTTTCCCCCCTAGGAGACGCACTTCCTAGCTTGAGTCATTGAAGTTTCCCCCCTAGGAGACGCACTTCCTAGCTTGAGTCATTGAAGTTTCCCCCCTAGGAGACGCACTTCCTAGTTTGAGTCATTGAAGTTTCACCCCTAGGAGACGCACTTCCTAGCTTAAGTTGATTTACAACTACAGGAGACGTACTTCCTAAATTGATAGATCATTCATAGGATACGCACTTCCTAGTTTGAGTCATTGAAGTTACACCTATAGGAGACGCACTTTCCAAATTGAGAGTTCATTCATAGGAGACGCACTTCCTAGTTTGAGTCATAGAAGTTTCACCCCTAGGAGACACACTTCCTAGCTTAAGTTGATTTACATCTGTAGGAGACGCACTTCCTAAATTGATAGTTCATTCATAGGAGACGCACTTCCTAGATTGATTTATTAAAGTTATACCTGTAGGAGACGCACTTCCTAAATTGATAGTTCATTCATAGGAGACGCACTTCCTAGATTGAGTCATTAAAGTTACACCAGTAGGAGACGCACATCCTAAATTGATAGTTCATTCATAGGAGACGCACTTCCTAGTTTGAGTCATTGAAGTTTCACCCCTATGAGACGCACGTCCTAAGTTGATTTTCATCCATAGGAGACGCACTTCCTAAATTGATATTTCATTCATAGGAGACACACTTCCTAGTTTGAGTCATTGAAGTTTCACCCCTAGGAGACGCACTTCTGAGTCTGGGTCTTTCAGAATACACCTGTAGGAGACACACTTCCTAAATTGAGATTTCACCCCTAGGAGATGCACTTCTTAGTCTAGGTCTTTCAGAATACACCTGTAGGAGACGCACTTCCTAAATTGAGATTTCACCCCTAGAAAGTCTTGGTCATTTAAATTAACCCCTAGAAGACGCACTTCCTAGTCTTGGTCATTAAATTCACCCCTAGGAGACGCACTTTCTCGTTTGGTTAATTTAGGTTTTTTTTAGCAGACTAATTTGCTAGTCAAAGTTTCTTGGTTTTACTCATAGGAGACACATATCCTAGTCTAGTCTTTTGTTTACTCTCAGCATTGCATCAATAATATAAGTGGTTTAAAATTTTGTTAACAACTCACAAATCTTCCTAGTGCAAACTAGGGCAGAAAATTTCATTTGTTTTGATTGCAGGTACCCACATGGAAAGCAAGGAAACACAGAAAGTTTCAGCAATCAGGCGCCCACCTGGAGAACAAGGGAAGGAAATTCAAGTTTCAAAGGAAAGGAGCAATGTTCAAAGGAAGACGGTTCAAGCTCAGCAGTCAGGAGCCCGTCTGGAGAGCAGGGAATACATTTCAAGCCAGTAGTCAGGAGCCCGCCTAGAGAGCAGGGAATACATTTCAAGTCAGTAGTCAGGAGCCCGCCTGGAGAGCAGGGAATACATTTCAAATCAGCAGTCAGGAGCCCGCCTAGAGAGCAGGGAGTACATTTTAAGTCAGTAGTCAGGAGCCCGCCTGGAGAGCAGGGAATACATTTCAAGTCAGCAGTCAGGAGCCCGCCTGGAGAAAGGGAAAGCATCTCAAAGCACAATTCGAGTTCAGCAATCAGGCGTCCACCTGGAGAAAAGGAAAACACTTCAGAATGCAATTTAAGTCAGCAATAAAAGAGGCTTGCAGAAAGAATGCGAGTCAACACTCCGAGATGATCAACGGAAGTTAGTCACAATCCAAAATAATAAAAGAAGAGGAGAAGCCAAAGAAAGCAAAAGTGAATCAAAAATGCAGAAGTGGAGAAAGATGTGAATTGCTTAAGACATGACTGGAGTCATAAGCATGGTGTGGTGTCCGGGTTTGGTCTGAAAAGTTGAGGAAGAATGAACTAGCACCTGCAACTAGCAAGCGTCAAGGTTCAGATCCAAAGTCTGCATGAAGAACCATTCAAGACTCAAGATCAAGCTTTAGAATACTTATAGATCGGAGTCTTGTAACTCATAGTTGACAGGCTCAGCTAGTCTTTTTCATGTTTTGATTTTTGATGTAATAACAGGACCGCGGACCGGAACCTCGGCGGAACGACACCTCGACTGGCTCTCCACCTCGGCATACTCCGTCACCTCACTCACCTCTGAACTACACGTGGCCTAATTACTTTATAGCCAAGGATATATAGGCATCTCACATACCAGGGCTCGGTCACATTCTCCTTTTCTTTTAGTTTCGGTCTCCTGAAATAAGGGTCGGGTCAAAAACATGTCTAGTCATTCTTTGTCTGAAAATACTTCGTCTCTCCAGTCAAAGAGGGGCAGCTGTAGACATGTGATTTTTGACCCTCCCCAAGATTTTTTATATTTTAGTGTAATGACCTGGATTTTCCACCATCGGGAGTCGTGATGGCGCCTACTAGTGGGAGCTAGGCAAGCCGAATCTTATTTACATTCCCATTTTTATCGGATATCTCTTTTTAAAACATTTAGACATAAAACTATAATTAGAGCGGAATACATTAATTTAGCGGAAGACTTAGTAAACGTAACTAGTTGCGATACCGAAATTCAAACATAAATCACTACCCAAGAACTGGTGTCACAATACTCACGAACTTCTAAGAATAATACACATAACCGTCTGAAAGAAATACAAAACTGTTTATCTCGAATACATGAGATAACAGACTGAAAAGTAAGGTTAGAAGAGACAACGGGTCCTGCGAACGCCTGCAAGGCTACCTCGATTTCTCGGTGATCGGAGTATCAACAATCGCACTACTGCCGCTGCTGCTGTCCAAAACCTGTATCTGTGCAAAAAGAGCGCAGAGTGTAGCATCAGCACAACCGACCCCATGTGCTGGTAAGTGCTTGGCCTATCCCAGCGAAGTAGTGACAAGGCTAGGACCAGACACCCACATAAACCTGTATAATTAAAAATATATATGCAACAAAATAGCAGGAAAATAACATCTAATATTTAAGAAGAGAAAACATGCTCTGGAGTAGCCACAGGATACATATACATTGCTAGAAATAATATAAAGGGATTTAATTCACTTTCAAACTCAACTCATCTTATTACAGGAGTGCAACCACTCGCTCCCATTTTTAATATAAATCTTTCATTTATTTATTAAAGCAGTATACAATATATCACCGGCAACCATGGCCAATATCAACAATCATTATATGTTAGTGATGTGGCGTGCACCCTGACCCTTCTGATATGTCACCGGCATCTATGGCCAATAACAGAAATCATGCAATATTTTATTAGCGATGCGGCGTGCATCCCGACCCTCCCGATATGTCACCGATAGCTATGGTCAATAACAATAATCATGCAATATATTACCGGTAGGAAACCAATAATAATTAATTGACAATATATATATTACCAGTATGAAACCAATAATCTTTAATCAACAATATTTATATTACCGGTATTAAACCAATAATAATTAATCCACAAATATATATATTACCGGTATTAAACCAATAATAATTAATCCACAAATATATATATTACCGGTATTAAACCAATAATCTTTAATCAACAATATTTATATTACCAATATTAAACCAATAATAATTCCTTTCATATAATCACATAAGATTATTAAAAGTTTAATCCATTTAAGACTCAAGGTCATGCTTGACCCCCAACGTATAGATACTCGTCACCATGCCTATACATCGGAATCCACACATAACAATTAGCACATAACTCAACTCCTATTCCCTCAAGCTAGGATAGATCAAACACTTACCTCGAAAGTCTACGGCTAACTCAATCCTTAGCAATGCCTTTTCCTTTCGAATTTGGCTCCAATTCAATCGTATCTATACACAATTGATTTAATATCATCAATACTACTTAACAAACTAGTTCAAATGGCTAAATATATTTTCTACATCATTCTGCCCGGAAAAGTAAAAATCGACCCCGGGCCCACGTGGTCAAAACACGAGGTTCGAATCACAATAAATTCACCCATTACTCCACGAGTTCAAATATGTAATTTGTTCTTAAGTTCGACCCCTAAACGAGGTCTAAATCACAAATTATTTGAAAACCCTAACTATACCCCTTTCTATAATTTTTTTTTACCCATTTACACAGGTTTAGGCCTAAGAATTCGAATAATATTGATGGAAGATGAAGAAAACGAGTCAAGAATTACTTACCCAAAAAGTTTGATGAAAATCGCCCAAGAATCGCCCCAATATGCTGTTGGAGAAGAGAGAGTTTTGAGAAAATGGGATAAAATCCCGTCTGTTCCGTTTCTGGGTATTAAATCACTGGCGAAAATTTACCCTTCGCGTTCACGTGCACAGTGTCGTGTTCGCGAAGGGTTGGATAGAACGGGCATCGCGTTCGCGTGGACCAAGTCGCGAACGCGTAGAAGAAATTTGGGGGGCTTCACAGTTGGCCTACGCGAACGCGTAGAAGAAACAGTCCAGGCTCCGCGAACGCGGGAGCCTTCACGCGAACGCGTAAAATTTGTTCTACGCGAACGCGATGTGGGGATCACGAACGCGAAGGAAGGGAAAGACTGGGCATCGCGAATGCAAGAAGTCGTCCGCGAACGCAAAGAAGGAGTGCAGGCTGGGCATCGCGAACGCGAGGCATCCACGCGTTCGCGAAGAAGTAATTCTCTGTGTAAAAAATTGTAGAAAATCTGCCAGTTTTCCTAAGTCCAAAACACCCCGAACCGCCTCCAAAACAATCCCGAGCCCTCGGGGCTCCAAACCCAATATGCATACTAACTCAATAACATCCTACGAACTTGCTCGAGCGATCAAATCGCTAAAATAGCATCAAAATCAAAGAATCAACCCCCAAAACTCAAAATTTTCATTTCAAAATTCATAACTTCCAACTTTAGATATTTAGGTCCGAAACACGCCAAACGACGCCCGATTTCGACCAAATTTCACAGGAAGCGCTTAACGCATATTTAAGACTTGTATCGAGCGTCAGAACCAAAATACGAGCCCAATACCATTACTTTTTGATCAGATTTCATTTTCATTTTCCTTAAACATTTTCAGAAAATAATTTAACAGAAAAATTCTTTTACCGGGGTTCTGGACCTCGGATTTCTTTCCGGGCATACGCCCGAGTTCCATAATTTTTCTACGAATTTTCCGAGACCGTCAAATCACTGGTCCGGGTCCGTTTACCAAAAATGTTGACCAAAGTCAACTATATCAATATAAATATCAAAATTCTTCAAATTTTTCGCATAATTCATATATTTCAACATAAAAATTTTTTGGCTTCGCACCCGGACTGCGCACGCAAATCGAAGCTACTATAAATGAGGTTTTCAAGGCCTCAGAAGCTCGAAATGACTGATAAAACAAGTGATGACCCTTTGAGTCGTCACATTTAGCATGTAAATATTTAATTTAGGCTTAATATAGCTATTTCAACTCATTTTGACTCTTTTACTACAAGAAAAATGAAAATTACAAAAACATATTTTAGTTTATGTATTTTTCATAAATTTAAAAAAAAAAAAAATAGTACCTTATTTTTATCTTTATATAATTTCGAAAGCACAAAAATAGTTTCATGTCTAGTTTAATTAATTAGGATTAGCTTTGATATTGTGTGATATTTCTATCTTATTTTAAAAAATAAAAAATAAAAAAAGTCATTGTGCAGTCTAGGGACCCTTCTAGACTTTCTTTGGGATAAAAAATAATAAATAAAAAGAAACTAAGAACTTAACACAAAAAGACCTAGGGACTAATTTGCAAAATACACAAAATATAACCCTACACCTACATAAACACACGTAAAGAGCCAAAGGATACAAAAAAAAAAGACCTAAGAGCTAACGCACAAAAGAGCTGAAGAAAGCACCGCAGCTTTTGAAGGGAGAACAAAAACTTGATGCTACAATGAGATGAAGAACAAAAGTAACGCTGAAAAAAAATGACCCCGACCCCCATCGCTCTGCTTCATCTTCTTCGATTGGAAACTAGCATAACTTCACCTTCTTCGACCCTATCCTGTTACCCCTGAACTTCCAGCCATTTCTAACCAAACGACTCTTCCCAATCTCTTCACGCCGAACTCCATCTCCAGCCACCTTCACAGAACCAATAACCCTTCTAAAAACACATACATACAGAAGAAGCCAACGGTCGTTCATCTCCGATGATCTGCAGTCCGAAAATGGGAGAAACAGGCGCTGAAAATAGTAAACAGAAACAAAAAACAAACGCTGAAAATAGAAAGAGTCCAAAAGTCCTTTTAGCATTCTTTTTCGGCGAGTTTCGAGGTCTGAATCGTGGTTCCGTTCGAGGTTTCCATTTTGGTCCGGTTAACAGTGATTAATTCTGTTTTCTATAAGGTTTCAATGTAAGATTACTTCTTGCCTTTCATTTTGTATTGTTACAATATTTATGAATGTGTTATTCTATTACAGTGTTTGTCTTATTAATGTGTTGACGTTTTGATTTTGTTGAATGTGTGAGTTGCTGCTTCATTTCTTGTTTTGGTTGAGACTTGTTGGGTTGAGAGGGAGGCATAAAAGCTTATTTCATTTAATTTAATTTGATACTTAAAGAAGTATAAGTAATAGATGAAATGTTCCTCTCCTATCCTTTGTTCCATTTATGGTGTATTTAGACGTTGGGGTACATATAAAAAAGTACTGATAAAGTACATATCAAACGTTAGATGGTGTATTTGGACGTTGGTGTATTTCTTGGACTTAATGTACTGATAATGATTAATCAGTCCTTAAGTTTGGGTTCTTAAACTCCTTTAAGTAGAATTTGGTACATCAATTTAATTTTAAGGTGATTTCTTTGTTTATCCGAGTTGATTTAATCGTTAGGAGCATGCTTAGGCTGTTTTTAATTATGAACGTCCGTAGTTTGCTTTGGTTGAGTACAATCCTTTGAAATTAGAATCGGGGTATGCCATTAGTTGAATTTTTCATGGCCCTCATATTAGTAACCTAGATATTAAAAATGACTAATATTTCGTAGAATATCCTTTAGGGCCGTTTAAATTACTATCTTGATTGTGTATACGTTCGCGTAACATAAATACTATTTCAAAACAAAACCAGAGTATGCGTTCGCGCAACTTTGGCCAAACTTCTTAATAATAATAAAGCTTTATTAATTGTGGACACGTTTGCGTGGCATGATTTTTGACGCGCCAGATTAATTGGTATACGTACGCGTAACCCGTTTGAAGATAATTTTCTTAATTAAAAGCGGTGAAAGAAGTAAATGCACATAGGTTCTAAAATGAGTAATTAAATAATTTTAAAAATCCAAGTATGATCAAAGCGACCGTGCTAAAACCACGGAATTCGGGAGTGCCTAACACCTTCTCTCAGGTTAACAGAATTCCTTACCCGAATTTCTGTGTTCGCAGACTGTATAACAGAGTCAAACCCTTTTCTCGATTCGGGATTTTAACCGGTGACTTGGGACACCATAAATTATCCCAAGTGGCGACTCTGATTTTTAATTAATGAATCTCGTTTCGATTGTCACTTCAAGTTGGAAATAACTCCCTTTATTATACCCTTTTACGGGGTGTAGTAAGTGAAAAGGAGGTGTGACACTCTTGAATGACCTAGGCCGCTTTTCTCATGGTGCACGGTTATACGCCCTTCACTTGGCATAACGTCCCCTTCATAACAATCATAGAACACATCGCTCGGGGCTTCGAACCTGCAGTTCCAAGGTTGAAAGCGTTACTTACCTCAACTCAAGCCAAAACTCTATCCTGCGACACCTTTTGCTCTTGAATCAGCCTCTGATTGCCTCAAATCTAGTCAAAATATGCCAAGAGAACAAAGCCCACTCGAAAACAATCAAAATACAACGTGAATCCCAAAATTAACCAAACACGACCCCCATGCCCACTTCTCGGAATTCGGTAAAATTCACATCAATAGGTTCTTTATCTCCCCACGAGTTCATACACATCAAAAGCATTAAAATCCGACCACAAATGGCCCATCAAATCCTTGCTCAAAGGTCCCCAATTCTCAAGCCCTAGTTTCCCAATGTTAACCCTTAATTTCCATAAATTACAAGCCTAATCCGTGGAATAACACCATAGAAACAAGTTTTAGGTTAAAAAATCTTACCTCAACGAATCTCCCTTGAATTCCCTCTTCAAAATCGCCTAAAAGCTCCAGAAAACGTGTTTAAAATGGTGAAACCTCTAAAAATCGCAAAGGAAAAATTATATACAGTCTGACCCAGAGATTCCGCACCTGCGGTCCTTTTTTCGCTTCTGCAGTACCGCTTTTGTGGTCCACGAACCGCTTTTGTGGTCTTCACTTAAGTCACCTCTCGCACGTGCGACCATATCTCCGCATATGCGGTCACGCAGGTACGGTCCACATGCCGCATCTGCGGTTTCACTCAACAAAGCCTTTGGCCGCATCTGTGGCTCCAAACACACTTCTACGATACCGCACCTGCGGTCCTCTAGCCACAAGTGCGGTTATAATAACAAATGGGGAAACTTCAGCTGTCACAACCCAACTCCATTCTTCCGCCAACCATCCAAAATCACCCCGAGGCCCCCGGGACCTCAACCAAAAGCACCAGCAAGTCCTACACCACCATCAAAACTTATACCAATCTTCAAAACACCTCAAACAACATCAAATAAACCAAAACACATCAGATTCAAGCCTAAGTTTCCAAAATCTTCCGAATTACGCTTTTCATAAAAAAGTATACCAAACTACGTCCAACTGACCTGAATTTTTGCACACACATCCCGAATGACATAACGGAACTTCTGCAACTCCCGTAATTCCATTCCGACCCGTATATCAAAATCTTACCTATCAACCGGAAAATGCCAAAATTCCATTTTCGCCAATTCAAGCCTAAATCTACTCTGGACCTCCAAAACACATTCCGATCACGCTCCTAAGTCCCAAATCACCTCCTGAAGCTATCTAAACCATCGAAACTCACATCCAAGACCTCTAACACATAAGTCAATATCCGGTTGACTTTTCCAACTTAAGCTTCCTCAAAAGAGACTAAGTGTCTCAAACCTTACCAAAACCTTTCCGAACTTAAGCCAACCGACCCGAACACACATAGTACCGATAAACAAAGATATTAAAAGTAGAAATGGGGGAAACAAAGCGGTAAATCATGAGAAAACTGGTCGGGTCATCATAATATGGAAACCGCACCACACTCCACTCAACCAATCTCCCATGCACTAGAATCCGCTGAGAAGGACCTGCTCATCAAGAACATGGTCGAGGAGCTCAAGAAGTTGACAAGTCGAGTTCAAGGTTGTTGAAGGAGGTAAAGGGATAGATGTGATGAACTACGAGGATTTATGCATACAACCAGATATGGAATTACTAGAGGTAATGGTGGCAAGTAGGCCGGTTAGGCCCGGGACTGGCTCAGGCCCGCGAGCCCATATAGGTAGTGGGACTTAACGGTCCTACCCGTTTAAGCCCAGCACAAAGGAGACATATAGGCCCATGTGGGCTAGTTCATTGTAGGGGCCCATTAGGATCGAGACCGTTTGGGTTCGGGACCGGCTCCTAAGTGGGCCGGTTCAACCGGTCCCAAATTGTCTTAAACGGGCCCAACGGCTAATTTAAAAAAAATTATCAAGTCAAAATCTGACCGTTGCACCTTTAAAATGTAGCCGTTATGGCTACCAAAATAGTCGTTGGCTATGTATAAAATAGCCATTTAACCTCCCCCCTCCCTCCCTCCCTCCCCAAACTTTATTTTAACTCTAATTTTTTTATAATTATACTTTTCCCTATTTTGAACTATAAATACCCCCTCATTCTTTCATTTTTCTTCACCAAATCATCAATCTCTCTCTAGTTTTCTTCTAAAATTGGGTACTTTGTTGTTGCAACTTGTGTGAAAAATTGTGAAGTTGGTGAATTGAAGTATTCAAATCTTCAACGATAATTAATTTCAACAAGTTGTTCGTCAATTCGGGAAACTCGTTCCAACTCTTTAGTTTTAATATTATAGTTTTGTTTGTTTTATTTAATTACTTTGTATAATTATAATTAAGATGGAATATTTCTTACAAAAAAGTTTAGTAAAAATAAGGGAAAATACAAAAGTGGTGAATCTAGTGACCAGTGTATTCCTCCTCTAATTCCCTGGCCTCCTCTACCCAACCCATACCCGCCCTCCACCTGCTCCTATTCTTGATAGTGATAATACTTTATTACAATTTACGGAGGGTCAATATGTGCATAATATTGGAGGTGGTGAAAACTTAGATCATGAATATATGAATTCTCTTTAT
Source organism: Nicotiana glauca (assembly GCA_026770625.1). NCBI lineage: Eukaryota > Viridiplantae > Streptophyta > Magnoliopsida > Solanales > Solanaceae > Nicotiana > Nicotiana glauca. The sequence goes on along the minus strand of MU757489.1, from coordinate 196,323 downwards.
GGTAATCCAACTATTGATGAAGAAGATGAGCAGGAAATAAATTTAGATGAAACGCAATTGGATGGTGGTACACCTACTAGTCCTGTTGTTCAAGTTAACCCAACTAATCTAAATGATGCCACGGTTGACTCCCTGTTACTACTCGTACTTTTTCCAGACAACCTTCTAAACGGGCCAAAAGATCTCTTGTTTGGCCATTTTTTTTCTTCAAATAGGAGAAATAAATAAAGCTAAGTGTAAAACTTGTGGCAAAGAGATGGATTTTAACTATATTGGGGGGGGGGGGGGGGGGAGAGTTTGAGGAGACACATAATAATGATACATGTTGATACCCAATTTTTCTCTATAATATTTTTGAAATGCATATATACTTTTAAAACTACGCATTAACATCAATTGATATTTTCCCATAATATTTATATTTTTTAAATTAATTTATCTCAGTATTTTATTCATATAAATAATTATGAAATTGCATCACAAATGTTTTTAAAATATCTCTTGATTTAATATTACTATTTATGGTCCTATTAAGTCCAAACTATTTCATAAATGGCCAAATTGACATGTTTTAGTTATAATTGCAATAACTTTGCAATTATAGCCCATGTGTATATTGTTGTATTATTTTACCATAAATTAGTCATTTGCATTTTTAGATACTAAATAACTATTTTTAAAATATTTTTAAGCATGAAATTCATTTTTTTTATATTTAGTAATTATTTTACAAATTATTTTTAATAAATTGATTGGGGTATTTAACAAATAACCCCTTATATTTCAATTTTAACCCTTTTAGTACCAGCCCAAAACCCCCTTAATATTAAACCAAAAACCAGCCCAAATCCCCTAGGCCCAATCTGTATTCACCCGACCCAATACCCTAGCCAATCCTGGTCGTTGATCATTTTGATCAACAGTCCAGATTTTCCGTACCTTAATTAAACCCATATACCCCCTTCTAACCTAAATCATTTCCCATCTTTCCCCGCCGTCACGTGTTCCCTCCTCTATTAAATACTCTCTACCTAAACCCTAATCTTCAGGCGCCGTCACCGGCTCAGCCCTCCGTTCTACGATGTTTCTCTGTCACCTCAGGCCTCTAATGGCCTTTTCTATGCTATGGTACCTCCATCTCCAAGATCCTTGAGGAGATTCTCAAGGGACCTAGGCGGTATGTTTACACCTTTGGGTTTTCTTGCCTGTTTTAGGCAATTTGGCTTGACCTTGAGTAAGATCTTTCCCATTTTCGTCTTGAATACATGGTTTCCTATGTCTAAGCTCGACTTTGTTGCCTCTCTATAAAACCCTAATTCTTATTCTTTGGTCTTCTTAGATCTGTCTAGATCTGAGATGAATCAAACTTATTTCACTTGTTTTTATGAAAACCTTCTGGTTTTACGAGTGGCTTTCTATTTTTTCTTAAACTAGAGTTTCCTAAAAACCCTTTTTCTTCAAAATGTTTTGCCGACTTTAAGTATTTAATCTTCTATTTTGTATGTGTTCTAACCGATTTTGTAGAATTTGCTTCAGCCCTAACTAGTTTATGCTAAAACCCTAATTTCTTTAACATTTTGTTTGGATTCTGAACTTATCCGTGTTGCTTGTTACATGATTTCCTTTAGGATTTGATTCGCATGATTTCTCCTTCATTCAATTTGAATGTCTTGTGATTTTACCCTAATGTGCCTCGATTAAGGTTCCTAGTTTAATTTCTCCATTGATTCTATGGGTCTATATTCATTCTGCTTATTTATTCATGGAAAACCTATATTTTCTCCTTAAATAAGTGTTGTTTTGAATTCTGGATTTACTAATTTGTTTCGTTAAAAACCTATATGATGAGCCTTAATTATACCTTTATTTGCAACTTATTTAGTTTCTTGCCTTACTTGAATTAACTATGATACTGGTTGATTCTTACTAATTATTTCCTTAATTGAACTCTTGTTTATTCACCCCTAATTTCCTACTCCATACCTAAGTATTACTTGATTTCTTTCCTTAAATATATGTCCTGCTCTTTATCGTTGATTGATTACCCCTTGATTAGGGGAGACTTTACTGATTCTACGTGTGTGACTGATTCTGTAAATTTTCCTAATTGCTACATAATTAATTCTTTACCTTATTTTGTTTAACTCTTGATTACTATATATTTTCTCCCCTATCCTCACTTCTGGACACATGAACATTGGTTCTCAAATACTCTCACACTCTCAAAAACTCTCTATTCTTTTCTGTTACTTGCAATTCTCATTGACATAGCCTGTTGTAAGCCAAGGCTAGCTATTTGAACCACATATGCTCTATACTCTTGTGACGACCAGAAGGGCCATCACCTGTTTCCTCACTCGTTCCATACTTTCGACGCCTTGAAAACCTTATTTTTACTTATCTCGATTTATGTGCGTAGTCCGGGCGCATAGCCGGAAAGCTTTTATGTTGAAATACGTGAAATCTGTGAAACATTTGAAGAATTTTGATATTAATATGATTAAAGTTGACTTCGGTCAATATTTTTGGTAAACAGACCCGGACCCGGACCCGGACCCGTGATTTGACGGTCCCGGAGGGTCCGTAGAAAAATATGGGACTCGGGCATTTGCCCAGAGTCGAAATCCGAGGTCTAAAACCCGGGTAAAAGAATTTTTCTGTTAAATTATTTTTCTGAAATTGTTAAGGAAAATGGAAATGAAAATTGATTAAAAGACTATGGTATCGGGCTCGTATTTTGGTTCTGATGCCCGGTACAAGTCTTAAATATGTGTTAAGCGCTTTCTGTAAAGTTTGGTAGAATTCGGACGTCATTTGACGTGTTTCGGACCTAAATATCTAAAGTTTGAAGTTTATGAAGTTATAATGAAAAATGATAAATTTGGGGCTTGATTCAATGATTTTGATGTTATTTGGGCGATTTGATTGCACGAGTAAGTCCGTAGGATATTTTTGAGGTTGTGTATATGTTTGGTTTGGAGCCCCGAGGGCTCGGGTGAGTTTTGGATAGTCATCGGATTGCATTTCTCATGTTTTAAAAATCTGGTATTGTGGCTACTGCAACTTTCGCAAATGCGAAGCCAGGGTTTGCATTTGCAAATGCCCAGCTATCACAAATGCGAAGGCTGGATCGCAAATGCGAAACCAGCCCAGGTAGGCCGAGCTTCGTAAATGCGAAGCCAGTGATCGCAAATGCGACTGAAGGCCATCGCAAATGCGATGCCTCTTTTGTAAATGCGAAACTTGCCCTTCAGACCTGAGTTCGCAAATGTGAACCAAAATGTCGCATTTCCCAGGCCTGCATTTTTCGCAAATGCGAACTAAGGTTCGCAATTCCCATATCCGCAGCCCAACAAATTTTATACTTAGTCGAATTTTCATCACTTTTCACCATTCTTTCAAAACCCAAACACCATAGGCGATTTTTCAAGAGCAAACTTCATCCCAAATCACTTGTAAGTTGATTTTTACTTGATTCTTTCAATCTTTAACATCATTAAACATGTTTTCCAGTTGAAACCAAGGATTTTCATGCGTGAAATTGAGGTTTTTGGGTAGAACCTAGGTTTTCTATAAATTGGGGAGTTGGACCTCGATATGAGGTCCAATTTCAAAACAAATTACATATTTGAGTTCGTGGGGGAATGGGTAATCGGGTTTTAGTCCGAACCTCGGGTTTTGACCACGTGGGCCCGGGGGCATTTTCGGAATTTTTGGGAAAAATTTGGGAAAATTATTTTTATGCATTCAAATTGATTCATATAGTGTTTATTAAAGTAATTGAACAATTTGTGATTAGATTCGAGCGAATTGGAGGTGGAACCGCGAGGTAAAGCTATAGTTGAGGATTAAATGGATTTCAAGGCTTTGAGGTAAGTGTTTGGTTTAACCCTAGCTTGAAGGAATAGGAGTTGAGTCTTGTTGATAATTGCTACGTGATTGAGTACGATGTATAGGCATGGTGACGAGTATCTATACATTGGTGTCTAACATGACCGTGAGTCCTTATTATGTGATTATCATGACTTGGTTGTGAACTCCGTGATTATTGGAGGATTTCTATATGTTGTGAATGACATGTGAACGGTGATATGAAATGACTTGATTCTTTGGAGCGCTGGCTCAATATAGTAGGGTGAATTATAAGATAAGAAAAGTTAGAAAAAGAAGCGTTGTTGATTATTCCCTTGCCGGGACCTTTGGTTGAACTTGTTGGATTCTTTCCCTTACCGGGGTATTTGTCAAATATTTGCATATATTTATATCCCTTCGTTCTGACTGTTGTTTGGGGAACCAGACTGTTAAATGACATTGAGGAGCGGGTTGCGCGCCGCAACAATAATATTGAGGATCGGGTTGCACGCGACAACTATGATATATGAGGGTCGGGTTGCGTGCCACAACAACGATACCTGATAAATGGTATGGGTTGGGTTGCATGCCGCAACAGTGGTATTTGAGGATCAGGTTGCGCGCCGCAACAATGGTAATTATGGAGCGGGTTGCACGCCGCAACAGTTATTGATACCATGTGTTTGTATTGAGTATTGATTCCTTATTCATTGTGAATCTAAGCTGCCTTAATTTTGTCACTTGGGATTACTGTTAATGTTGTATCCCCCCATAGCATGTTTCCCCTCCCATGTTGTTAATTGCCTTGTATTCGATATTCCGCTGTATATTTATAACTGCACAGGTTTATGTGGTGTCCAGTCTAGCATCGTCACTACTTCGCCGAGGTTAGGCTTGACACTTACCAGCACATGGGGTCGGTTGTGCTGATGCTACACTTCTGTGCATTTTTGCACAGGTCCAGGTTTTGAGGAGCAGCAACACCATTAGTGCGGGAGCAAGCTTTCACTATCACGAGACCGAGGTAGCCTTGCAGGCGTCCGCAGGCCCGGCGTCTCTTCTTTATGTTCTCTTTTGGACTGTTGCCTCATTGTTTCCGAGACAGACATCTTATATGTTTATTTCAGACCATTGTATTTCGTATATTCTTAGTAGTTTGTGAGTACTGTGACACCAAATCTTGGGTAGAGGCTATTATTGACTATTCCGCGTTTTGATTTGTATTTATAAATCAGACTTCTGCTATTGTTCTTATTAAATTTCATGTTATTTATTGATGCTATAAACTGTTGAAATAATTTTTTAGTAAGGGAAAGGTAATTGAGTTGGCTTGCCTAGCTACTACGAGTAGGCGCCATCACGATCATGGTGGTGGGAAATCCGGGTCGTGACAAAGTTGGTAGAGTCTGAGGGGTAAGTACAGAGACGTCTGCGCTTGTTCCCTAGAGTCTACTGAGTTAGGAAAAATCTCTCATTTGTTCTTTCTTGTCGTGCGATTTGGTTTCTCAATGCTGATTGAATTTCTACTCTGTTCTTTCGCAGATGGCGAGAACACGCGCTTCCTCATCCACCGATCAGCAGTCCGAACCCCAGGCAGCTCCCGTTAGGGGCAGAGGATGTGGCCATGATAGGGGCCGAGGTAGGGGCAGAGCCTAGCCACCAGTAGCAGCACCAGTGGCGGAGCCTCAGGTTGACCTTGACGAGGAGGTTCCGGCCCCAGCCCAGACAGTTTCGGTGGGCCCAGCTAAGGTCCCAGAGGGGTTTATTGCTACCCCAGTTCTTCAGGATGCCTTGGTCCGATTGGTTGGCCTCATGGAGAGTGTCACCCGAGCAGGATTGCTTCCTTTAGCACCAGCCACTTCTCAGGCTGGAGGAGGAGCCCAGACTCCTGCTGCAACGTACTCCGGAGCGGGTATCTCCTCAGAGTTAGATTCCACCAATTCAGACAGCTGTGGCAGTTCAGCCGGGGGTAGTTGCACAGGCCGGTGATGGAGCAGCTATGTCCGCAGATGCTTTGTAGAGGCTGGACAGGTTCACCAAGCTCTTCACTACTACATTCAGCGGAGCTTCTTCTGAGGACCCCTAGAATTTCTTATATAGCTGCTACGAGGTTCTTCGGAACATGGGCATTGTAGAGTCCAATGGAGTTGATTTTTTGGCTTTTCGTCTATCTGGATCCGCCAAGACTTGGTGGAGGGATTACTATTTAGCCAGACCAGCAGGGTCGCTGCCTTTGACTTGGGATCAGTTTTCGGAGTTGTTTCTAGATAAGTTTCTTCCCGTTACTCAGAGGGATGCTTACTAGAGGCAGTTTGAGCGCCTCTAGCAGGGGTCTATGACGGTCACACAGTATGAGACCCGATTTATCGATATAGCTCACCATGCCCCCGTCATACTCCCCATTGAGAGGGAGAGGGTTTTGATCCAGCCTATTCGTCTTAATATGGCTAGAGAGGCGAGTAGTGACATTACTTTTCAGGAGGTGGCCAATGTAGTCCGGAGGATCGAGATGGTTCTGCCATAGGGGGGGTTATAGGGCAGACAAGAGACCCCGTCAATCAGGTCGATTCAGTGGTGCCTCATCTGGAGGTAGGGATTCTTATGAGAGAGGTCAGTCTTCCAAGCCCTTTCAGTCAGCCCTCCAGGATTCGCAGGGTGCCCCAGGTGATCGTGGTTTTCGTGGACAGTATTCCGATCAGCAGTCACTCAGCGCACCACCAGCTCCCATCAGTGCACAGCCTCTTCAGAGTTTTCGTGGAGGTTATTCGGGCCGTCAGGGCCAGTCTCATCGTACAGAAGGATGTTATAAGTGTGGTGAGAACGGTCACATCAGGAGAGCTTGCCCGAGATTGAGGGGTACACAGTCACAGTAGCTGGGTCCTCGCCCCATGATTCAGGCACCAGGTGACCCACAACCTGCCCAGCCAGCCAGGGGCGGGGGTAGGGATCATATAGGTGGAGGTCGAGACCGTAGAGGTTGAGGCCAGACCGCCAGAGGTAGGGGTCAGCCGGTAGCCGATCGTCCCAGAGACATCATTCAAGGAGGAAGGGCTGAGCCCCGGTTTTATGCTTTGCCAGCCAGACCAGAGGTCGAGTCATCAGATGTTGTTATTACAGGTATTATTATAGTTTGTGATAGAGATGCGTGAGTGCTATTTGACCCTAGATCTACATATTCATATGTGTCATCCTATTTTGCACCCTGCCTGGCTATGTCTAGTTATGCTTTGGACATTCCTGTTTATGTATCTATACCGGTGGGTAACTCCATAGTAGTCGATCGGGTGCATCGTTCCTGTGTGGTTGTGTTTGAGGGTCTTGAGACCTGTATGGATTTATTGCTTTTAGATATGGCAGATTTAAACGTTATATTGGGGATGGATTGGTTGTCCCCGTATCATGCTATCTTAGATCACGCCAAGACCGTGACCTTGGCCTTGCCAGAATTGCCCCGACTAGAGTGGAGAGGGACCCCAGATCATGCCACCCGCAGTGTTATTTCATATGTTAAGGATCGATGCATGGTCGAGAAGGGTTATTTGTCTTATCTGGCGTATGTTCGCGACTCCAGCGCAGAGGTTCCTACTATTGACTGTGTTCCTATTGTTCAGGAGTTCCCCGAGGTCTTCCATTCAGACCTGCCGGGTATGCCGCCTGACAGGGATATTGATTTCTGTATTGATCTGGCTCCGGGCACGCAACCCATTTCTATTCCGCCGTATCGCATGGCCCCGCCAGAGTTGAAAGAGTTAAATGACCAGTTGCAGGATTTACAAGAGAAGGGTTTTATCAGGCCTAGTGTTTCTACTTGGGGTGCATCGGTGTTATTTGTGAAGAAGAAGGATGGTTCGATGCGGATGTGTATTAATTACCAGCAACTGAATAAAGTGACGATAAAGAACAAGTATCCACTGTTGAGGATTGATGATTTGTTTGACCAGCTTCAGGGAGCAAAGGTGTTTTCAAAGATAGACTTCAGGTCTGGCTACTATCAGCTGAAGATTACGGCGTCTGATGTCCCTAAGACAGCATTCCGCACTCGGTATAGGTACTACGAGTTTTTAGTCATGTCATTTGGGTTGACCAATGCCCCAACAACATTTATGGAGCTGATGAACCGAGTGTTCAGGCCATATCTAGACTTATTCATTATAGTCTTTATTGATGATATTCTGGTGTACTCCCGCAGCAAGGAAGAGCACGAGCATCACCTCAGAGTGGTTCTTCAGACTTTGAAGGATAGTCAACTATATGCTAAGTTTTCGAAGAGCGAGTTCTGGTTGAGTTCGGTTGCATTTCTGGGTCATATTGTATCAGCAGAGGGTATTCAGGTGGACCCGAAGAAGATTGAGGTAGTCAAGAATTGGCCTCGACCAGCTTCAGTGACCGAGATTCGGAGATTCTTGGGGCTAGCAGGTTACTACCGTCGGTTCGTAGAGGGATTTTCTTCTATTGCAGTCCCGATGACCAGGTTGACCCAGAAGGGTGCCCAGTTCAGATGGTTAGATGAGTGTGAGGCGAGCTTTCAGAAGCTCAAGACATTATGGAGCGGGTTGCACGCCGCAACAGTTATTGAAACCATGTGTTTGTATTGAGTATTGATTCCTTGTTCATTGTGAATCTAAGCTGCCTTAATTTTGTTACTTGGGATTACTGTTAATGTTGTATCCCCCCATAGCATGTTTCCCCACCCATGTTGTTAATTTCCTTGTATTCGTTTTTCGCTGTATATTTATAACTGCACAGGTTTATGTGGTGTCCAGTCTAGCCTCGTCACTACTTCGCCGGGGTTAGGCTAGACACTTACCAGCACATGGGGTCGGTTGTGCTGATGCTACACTTCTGTGCATTTTTGCACAGGTCCAGGTTTTGAGGAGTAGCATCAGCATTAGTGTGGGAGCAAGCTTTCATTATCACGAGACCGAGGTAGCCTTGCAGGCGTCCGCAGGCCCGGCGTCTCTTCTTTATGTTCTCTTTTAGACTATTGCCTCAATTTTTTTGATACGGACAACTTATATGTTTCTTTCAGACCATTGTATTTAGTATATTCTTAGTAGTTTGTGAGTACTGTGACACCAAATCTTTGGTAGAGGCTATTATTGACTATTCTGCTTGATTCGTATTTATAAATCAGACTTCCGCTATTGTTCTTATTAAATTTCATGTTCTTTATTGATGCTATAAACTGTTGAAATAATTGTTTAGTAAGGAAAGGGTAATTGAGTTGGCTTGCCTAGCTACCACGAGTAGGCTCCATCACGATCCCGATGGTGGGAAATCAAGGTCGTGACAAAGTTGGTATCAGAGCACTAGGTTACATAGGTCTCCCAACTTACGGATAAACTTAGTAGAGTCTGAGGGGTAGGTACGGAGATGTCTGTGCTTGTTCCATAGAGTCTACTGAGTGAGGAAAAATCGCTCATATGTTCTTTCTTGTTGTGCGATTTGGTTTTTCAATGCTGATTGAATTTCTACTCTGTTCTTTCACAGATGGCGAGAACACGCGCTTCCTCATCCACCGATCAGCAGTCCGAACCCCAGGCAGCTCCCGCTAGGGGCAGAGGACGTGGCCATGATAGGGGCTCAGGTAGGGGCAGAGCCCAGGCATCAGTGGCAGCACCAGTGGCGGAGCCTCAGGTTGACCTTGACGAGGAGGTTGCGGCCCCAGCCCAGACAGTTTTGGTGGGCCCAACTCAGGTCCTAGAGGGGTTTATTCCTACCCCGGTTCTTCAGGACGCCTTGGTCTGATTGGTTGGCCTCATGGAGAGTGTCACCCGAGTAGGATTGCTTCCTGTAGCACCAGCCACTTCTCAGGCTGGAGGAGGAGCCCAAACTCCTGCTGCACGTACTCCGGAGCAGGTAGCTCCTCAGACTCAGATTCCACCGGTTCAGACAGTTGTGGCAGTTCAGCCGGGGGTAGTTGCACAGGCCGGTGATGGAGCGGCTATGTTCGCAGATGCTTTGTGGAGGTTGGACAGGTTCACCAAGCTCTTCACTGCTACATTTAGCGGAGCTTGTTCTGAGGACCCCCAGGATTTCTTATATAACTGCCACGAGGTTCTTCGGAACATGGGCATTGTGGAGTCCAATGGAGTTAATTTTGAAGCTTTTCGTCTATCTGGATACGCCAAGACTTGGTGGAGGGATTACTGTTTAGCCAAACCAGCAGGGTCGCCGCCTTTGACTTGGGATCAGTTTTCGGAGTTGTTTCTAGAGAAGTTTCTTCCCGTTACTCAGAGGGATGCTTACTAGAGGCAGTTTGAGCGCTTCCAGCAGGAGTCTATGACGGTCACACAGTATGAGACCCGGTTTATCGATCTAGCTCGCCATGCCCTCGTCATACTCCCCACTGAGAGGGAGAGGGTGAGGAGATTTATTGATGGTTTGATCCAGCCTATTTGTCTTCAGATGGCCAGAGAGTCGGGTAGTGACATTACTTTTCAGGAAACGGCCAATATGGCCTGGAGGATTGAGATGGTTCTGCCACAGGGAGGTAGTTACAGGGCAGACAAGAAACCCCGTCAATCGGGTCGATTGAGTGGTGCCTCATTTGGAGGCAGGGATTCTTATGAGAGGGGTCAGTCTTCCAGGCCCTTTCAGTCAGCCCTCCAGGCTTCGCAGGGTGCCGTAGGTGATCGTGGTTTTCGTGGGCACTATTCCGATCAGCAGTCACTCAGCGTACCACCAGCTCCCATCAGTGCACAGCCTCTTCAGAGTTTTTGTGGAGGTCGTTCGGGCCGTCAGGGCCAGTCTCATCATACAGAGGGATGTTATGAGTGTGGTGAGTATGGTCACATCAGGAGAGCTTGCCGGAGATTGAGGGGTACACAGTCACAGCAGCAGGGTCCTTGCCCCATGATTCAGGCGCCAGGTGACCCACAGCCTGCCCAGCCAGCCAGGGGCGGGGGTAGGGATTATAGAGGTGGAGGTCAAGACCGTAGAGGTAGAGGTCGGATTGCCAGAGGCAGGGGTCAGCCGGTAGCCGATCGTCCTAGAGACATCGTTCAAGGAGGAGGGGTTGAGCCCCGGTTTTATGCTTTGCCAGCCAGACCATAGGTCGAGTCGTCACATGTTATTATTACAAGTACTATTCTGGTTTGTGATAGAGATGCGTCAGTGCTATTTGATCCTGGATCTACCTATTCATATGTGTCATCCTATTTTGCACCCTGTCTGGCTATGTCTAGTTATGCTTTGGACATTCCTGTTTATGTATCTATACCGGTGGGTGACTCTATAGTAGTCGATCGGCTGCATCGTTCCTGTGTGGTTGTGTTTGAGGGTCTTGAGACTTGTGTGGATTTATTGCTTTTAGATATGGTGGATTTCAATGTTATATTGGGGATGGATTGGTTGTCCCCGTATCATGCTATCTTAGATTATCACGCCAAGACCGTGACCTTGGCCTTGCCAAAATTGCCCCAACTAGAGTGGGGAGGGACCCCAGGTCATGCCACCCGCAGTGTTATTTCATATGTTAAGGCTCGACGCATGGTCGAGAAGGGTTGTTTGGCTTATCTGGCGTATGTTCGCGACTCCAGCGTAGAGGTTCCTACTATTGACTCTGTTCCTATTGTTCAGGAGTTCCCCCAGGTCTTCCGTTCAGACCTGCCGGGTATGCCGCCTGACAGGGATGTTAGTTTCTGTATTGATCTGGCTCCGGGCATGCAACCCATTTCTATTCTGCCGTATCACATGGCCCCGCCAGAGTTGAAGGATTTAAATGACCAGTTGCAGGATTTACTAGAGAAGGGTTTTATCAGGACTAGTGTTTCTCCTTGGGGTGCATCGGTGTTATTTGTGAAGAAGAAGGATGGTTCGATGCGGATGTGTATTAATTACCAGCAACTGAATAAAATGACGATAAAGAACAAGTATCCACTATCGAGGATTGATGATTTGTTTGACCAGCTTCAGGGAGCAAAGGTGTTTTCAAAGATAGACTTCAGGTATGGCTACTATCAGCTGAAGATTAGAGAATCTGATGTCCCTAAGACAGCATTCCGCACTCGGTATGGGCACTACGAGTTTTTAGTCATGTCATTTGGGTTGACCAATGCCCCAACAGCATTTATGGAGTTGATGAACCGAGTGTTCTGGCCATATCTAGACTTATTCGTTATAGTCTTTATTGATGATATTCTGGTGTACTCCCGCAGCAAGGAAGAGCACGAGCAGCACCTCAGAGTGGTTCTTCAGACTTTGAAGGATAGATAACTATATGCTAAGTTTTCGAAGTGCGAGTTCTGGTTGAGTTCGGTTGCATTTCTGGGTCATATTGTATCAGCAGAGGGTATTCAGGTGGACCCAAAGAAGATTGAGGTAGTCAAGAATTGGCCTCGACCAGCTTCAGTGACCGAGATTCGGAGATTCTTGGGGCTAGCAGGTTACTACCGTCGGTTCATAGAGGGATTTTCTTTTATTGTAGTCCCGATGACCAGGTTGACCCAGAAGGGTGCCCAGTTCAGATGGTTAGATGAGTGTGAGGCGAGCTTTCAGAAGCTCAAGACATTATGGAGCGGGTTGCACGCCGCAACAGTTATTGATGCCATGTGTTTGTATTGAGTATTGATTCCTTGTTCATTGTGAATCTAAGCTGCCTTAATTTTGTTACTTGGGATTACTGTTAATGTTGTATCCCCCCATAGTATGTTTCCCCACCCATGTTGTTAATTGCCTTGTATTCGATTTTCCGCTGTATATTTATAACTGCACAGGTTTATGTGGTGTCCAGTCTAGCCTCGTCACTACTTCGCCGGGGTTAGGCTAGACACTTACCAGCACATGGGGTCGGTTGTGCTGATGCTACACTTCTGTGCATTTTTGCACAGGTCCAGGTTTTGAGGAGCAGCATCAGCATTAGTGTGGGAGCAAGCTTTCATTTTCACGAGACCGAGGTAGCCTTGCAGGCGTCCGCAGGCCCGGCGTCTCTTCTTTATGTTCTCTTTTAGACTATTGCCTCATTGTTTTCGATACAAACAACTTATATGTTTCTTTCATACCATTGTATTTAGTATATTCTTAGTAGTTCGTGAGTACTGTGACACCAAATCTTGGGTAGAGGCAATTATTGACTATTCTGCTTGATTCATATTTATAAATCAGACTTCCGCTATTGTTCTTATTAAATTTCATGTTCTTTATTGATGCTATAAACTATTGAAATAATTATTTAGTAAGGGAAAGGTAATTGAGTTAGCTTGCCTAGCTACCATGAGTAGGCTCCATCACGATCCCGATGGTGGGAAATCAAGGTCGTGACAAAGTTGGTATCAGAGCACTAGGTTACATAGGTCTCACAACTCACGGATAAACTTAGTAGATTCTGAGGGGTAGGTACGGAGTCGTCTATGCTTGTTCCATAGAGTCTACTGAGTTAGGAAAAATCTCTCATATGTTCTTTCTTGTCGTGCGATTTGGTTTCTCAATGCTAATTGAATTTCTACTCTGTTCTTTCACAGATGGTGAGAACACGCGCTTCCTCATCCACCGATCAGCAGTCCGAACCCCAGGCAGCTCGCGCTAGGGGCAGAGGACGTGGCCATGCTAGGGACAGAGCCCAGGCACCAGTAGCAGCACCAGTAGCGGAGCCTCAGGTTGACCTTGACGAGGAGGTTGCGGCCCCAGCCCAGACAGTTTCGGTGGGCCCAACTCAGGTTCCAGAGGGGTTTATTCCTACCCCGGTTCTTCAGGACGCCTTGGTCTGATTGGTTGGCCTCATGGAGAGTGTCACCCGAGTAGGATTGCTTCCTGTAGCACCAGCCACTTCTCAGGCTGGAGGAGGAGCCCAAACTCCTGCTGCACGTACTCCGGAGCAGGTAGCTCCTCAGACTCAGATTCCACCGGTTCAGACAGCTGTGGCAGTTCAGCCGGGGGTAGTTGCATAGGCCGGTGATGGAGCGGCTATGTTCGCAGATGCTTTGTGGAGGTTGGACAGGTTCACCAAGCTCTTCACTGCTGCATTTAGCGGAGCTTCTTCTGAGGACCCCAGGATTTCTTATATAGCTGCCACGAGGTTCTTCGGAACATGGGCATTGTGGAGTCCAATGGAGTTAATTTTGCAGCTTTTCGTCTATCTGGATCCGCCAAGACTTGGTGGAGGGATTACTGTTTAGCCAGACCAGCAGGGTCGTCGCCTTTGACTTGGGATCAGTTTTCGGAGTTGTTTCTAGAGAAGTTTCTTCCCGTTACTCAGAGGGATGCTTACTTGAGGCAGTTTGAGTGCTTCCAGCAGGGGTCTATGACGGTCACACAGTATGAGACCCGGTTTATCGATCTAGCTCGCCATGCCCTTGTCATACTCCCCACTGAGAGGGAGAGGGTGAGGAGATTTATTGATGGTTTGATCCAGCCTATTTGTCTTCAGATGTCCAGAGAGTCGGGTAGTGACATTACTTTTCAGGAAATGGCCAATGTGGCCCGGAGGATCAAGATGGTTCTGCCACAGGGGGGTAGTTATAGGGCAGACAAGAGACCCCGTCAATCGGGTCGATTGAGTTGTGCCTCATTTGGAGGCAGGGATTCTTATGAGAGGGGTCCGTCTTCCAGGCCCTTTCAGTCAGCCCTCCAGGCTTCGCAGGGTGCCGCAGGTGATCGTGGTTTCGTGGGCACTATTCCGATCAGCAGTCACTCAGTGTACCACCAGCTCCCATCACTGCACAGCCTCTTCAGAGTTTTCGTTGAGGTCATTCGGGCCGTCAGGGCCATTCTCATCGTACAGAGGGATGTTATGAGTGTGGTGAGTATGGTCACATCAGGAGAGCTTGCCCGAGATTGAGGGGTACACAGTCACAGCAGCAGGGTCCTCGCCCCATGATTCAGGCGCCAGGTGCCCACAGCCTGTCCAGCCAGCCAGGGGCGGGGGTAGGGATTATAGAGGTGGAGGTCAAGACCGTAGAGGTAGAGTTCGGACCGCCAGAGGTAGGGGTCAGCCGGTAGCCGATCGTCCTAGAGACATCGTTCAAGGAGGAGGGGTTGAGCCCCGGTTTTATGCTTTGCCAGCCAGACCAGAGGTCGAGTCGTCACATGTTATTATTACAGGTACTATTCTGGTTTCTGATAGAGATGCATCAGTGCTATTTGACCCTGGATCTACATATTCATATGTGTCATCCTATTTTGCACCCTGCCTGGCTATGTCTAGTTATGCTTTGGACATTCCTGTTTATGTATCTATACCGGTAGGTGACTCCATAGTAGTTGATCGGCTGCACCGTTCCTGTGTGGTTGTGTTTGAGGGTCTTGAGACCTGTGTGGATTTATTGATTTTAGATATGGTGGATTTCAATGTTATATTGGGGATGGATTGGTTCTCCCCGTATCATGCTATCTTAGATTATCACGCCAAGACCGTGACCTTGGCCTTGCCAGAATTGCCCCGATTAGAGTGGAGAGGGACCCCAGGTCATGCCACCCGCAGTGCTATTTCATATGTTAAGGCTCGACGCATGGTCGAGAAGGGTTGTTTGGCTTATCTGGTGTATGTTCGCGACTCCAGCGTAGAGGTTCCTACTATTGACTCTGTTCCTATTGTTCAGGAGTTCCCCGAGGTCTTCCGTTCAGACCTGCCGGGTATGCCGCCTGACAGGGATATTGATTTCTGTATTCATCTGGCTCCGGGCATGCAACCCATTTCTATTCTGCCGTATCGCATGGCCCCGCCAGAGTCGAAGGAGTTAAATGACCAGTTGAAGGATTTACTAGAGAAGGGTTTTATCAGGCCTATTGTTTCTCCTTGGGGTGCACCGGTGTTATATGTGAAGAAGAAGGATGTTTCGATGTGGATGTGTATTAATTACTGGCAACTGAATAAAGTGACGATAAAGAACAAGTTTCCACTGCCGAGGATTGATGAAGCTTCAGGGAGAAAAGGTGTTTTCAAAGATAGACTTGAGGTCTGGCTACTATCAGCTGAAGATTAGGGCGTCTGATGTCCCTAAGACAGCATTCCGCACTTGGTATGGGCACTACGAGTTTTTAGTCATGTCATTTGGGTTGAGCAATGCCCTAGCAGCATTTATGGAGTTGATGAACCAAGTGTTCAGGCCATATCTAGACTTATTCGTTATAGTCTTTACTGATGATATTCTGGTGTACTCCTGCATCAAGGAAGAGCACGAGCAGCACCTCAGAGTGGTTCTTCAGACTCAGAAGGATAGTCAACTATATGCTAAGTTTTCGAAGTGCGAGTTCTAGTTGAGTTTGGTTGCATTTCTGGGTCATATTGTATCAGCTGAGGGTATTCAGGTGGACCCGAAGAAGATTGAGGCAGTCAAAAATTGGCCTCGACCAGCTTCAGTGATCGAGATTCGGAGATTATTGGGGCTAGCAGGTTACTACCGTCGGTTCGTAGAGGGATTTTCTTTTATTGCAGTCCCGATGACCAGGTTGACCCAGAAGGGCGCCCAGTTCAGATGGTTTGATGAGTGTGAGGTGAGCTTTCAGAAGCTCAAGACATTATGGAGCGGGTTGCACGCCGCAACAGTTATTGATACCATGTGTTTGTATTGAGTATTGATTCCTTGTTCATGGTGAATCTAAGCTGCCTTAATTTTATTACTTGGGATTACTGTTAATGTTGTATCCCCCCATAGCATGTTTCCCCACCCATGTTGTTAATTGCCTTGTATTCGATTTTTTGCTGTATATTTATAACTGCACAGGTTTATGTGGTGTCCAGTCTAGCCTCGTCACTACTTCGCCGGGGTTAGGCTAGACACTTACCAGCACATGGGGTCGGTTGTGCTGATGCTACAATTCTGTGCATTTTTGCACATGTCCAGGTTTTGAGGAGCAGCATTAGCATTAGTGTGGGAGCAAGCTTTCATTATCACGAGACAGAGGTAGCCTTGCAGGCGTCCGCAGGCCTGGCGTCTCTTCTTTATGTTCTCTTTTAGACTGTTGCCTCATTGTTTTCGAGACGGACAAGTTATATGTTTCTTTCAGAACGTTGTATTTAGTATATTCTTAGTCGTTCGTGAGTACTGTGACACCAAATCTTGGGTAGAGGCTATTATTGACTATTCCGCGTTTTGATTCGTATTTATAAATCAGACTTCCGCTATTGTTCTTATTAAATTTCATGTTCTTTATTGATGCTATAAACTGTTGAAATAATTGTTTAGTAAGGCGAAGTTAATTGAGTTGGCTTGCATAGCTACCACGAGTAGGCGCCATCACGATGTCGATGGTGGGAAATCAAGGTCGTGATAAAGTTGGTATCAGAGCACTAGGTTACATAGGTCTCACAACTCACGGATAAACTTACTAGAGTCTGAGGGGTAGGTGCGGAGACGTCTGTGCTTGTTCCATAGAGTCTACTGAGTTAGGAAAAATCTCTCATATGTTCTTTCTTGTCGTGCGATTTGGTTTCTCAATGCTGATTGAATTTCTACTCTGTTCTTTCGCAGATGGCGAGAACACGCGCTTCCTCATCCACCGATCAGCAGTCCGAACCCCAGGCAGCTCCCGCTAGGGGCAGAGGATGTAGCCATGCTAGGGGCCGAGGTAGGGGCAGAGCCGAGGCACCAGTAGCAGCACCAGTGGCAGAGCCTCAGGTTGACCTTGACTAGGAGGTTCCGGCCCCATCCCAGACAGTTTCGGTGGGCCCAACTCAGGTCCCAGAGGGGTTTATTCCTACCCCAGTTCTTCAGGATGCCTTGGTCCGGTTGGTTGGCCTCATGGAGAGTGTCACATGAGTAGGATTGCTTCCTGTAGCACCAGCCACTTCTTAGGCTCGAGGAGGAGCCCAAACTCCTGCTGCACGTACTTCGGAGCAGGCAGCTCCTCAGACTCAGATTCCACCGGTTTAGACAGTTGTGGCAGTTCAGCCGGGGGTAGTTGCACAGGCCGGTGATGGAGCAGCTATGTCCGCAGATGCTTTGTGGAGGTTGGATAGGTTCACCAAGCTCTTCACTGCTACATTCAGCGGAGCTTCTTCTGAGGACCCCCAGGATTTCTTATATAGCTGCCACGAGGTTCCTCGGAACATGGGCATTGTGGAGTCCAATGGAGTTAATTTTGTAGCTTTTCATCTATCTGGATCCGCCAAGACTTGGTGGAGGGATTACTGTTTAGCCAGACCAGCAGGGTCGCCGCCTTTGACTTGGGATCAGTTTTCGGAGTTGTTTCTAGAGAAGTTTCTTCCCGTTACTTAGAGGGATGCTTACTAGAGGCAGTTTGAGTGCTTCCAATAGGGGTCTATGACGGTCACACAGTATGAGACCCGGTTTATCGATCTAGCTCGCCATGCCCTCGTCATACTCCCCACTGAGAGGGAGAGGGTGAGGAGATTTATTGATGGTTTGATCCAGCCTATTTGTCTTCAGATGGCCAGAGAGTCGGGTAGTGACATTACTTTTCAAGAAGCGGCCAATGTGGCCCGGAGGATCGAGATGGTTCTACCACAGAGGGGTGGTTACAGGGCAGACAAGAGACCTCGTCAATCGGGTCGATTCAGTGGTGCCTCATTTAGAGGCAGGGATTCTTATGAGAGGGGTCAGTCTTCCAGGCCCTTTCATTCAGCCCTCCAGGCTTCGCAGGGTGCCCCAGGTGATCGTGGTTTTCGTGGGCACTATTCCGATCAGCAGTCACTCAGCGTACCACCAGCTCCCATCAGTGCACAACCTCTTCAGAGTTTTCGTGGAGGTCATTCGGGTCGTCAGGGCCAGTCTCATCGTACAGAGGGATGTTATGAGTGTGGTGAGTATGGTCACATCAGGAGAGCTTGCCCGAGATTAAGGGGTACACAGTCACAGCAGCAGGGTCCTCGCCCCATGATTCAGGCGCCAGGTGACCCACAGCCTGCCCACCCAGCCAGGGGCAGGGGTAGGGATTATAGAGGTGGAGGTCAAGACCGTAGAGGTAGAGGTCGGACTGCCAGAGGTAGGGGTCAGCCGGTAGCCGATCGTCCTAGAGACATCGTTCAGGGAGGAGGGGCTGAGCCCCAGTTTATGCTTTGCCAGCCAGACCAGCGGTCGAGTCATCAGATGCTATTATTACATGTACTATTCTGGTTTGTGATAGAGATGCATCAGTGCTATTTGACCCTAGGTCTACATATTCATATGTGTCATCCTATTTTGCACCCTGCCTGGCTATGTGTAGTTATGCTTTGGATATTCCTATTTATGTATCTATACCGGTGGGTGACTCCATAGTAGTCGACCGGGTGCATCCTTCCTGTGTGGTTGTGTTTGAGGGTCTTGAGACCCGTGTGGATTTATTGCTTTTAGATATGGTGGATTTCGATGTTATATTGGGGATGGATTGGTTGTCCCCGTATCATGATATCTTAGATTGTCACGCCAAGACCGTGACCTTGGCCTTGCCAGAATTGCCCCGACTATAGTGGAAAGGGACCCCAGGTCATGCCACCCGCAGTGTTATTTCATATGTTAAGGCTCGACGAATGGTCGAGAATGGGTGTTTGGCTTATCTGGCATATGTTCGCGACTCCAGCGCAGAGGTTCCTACTATTGACTTTGTTCCTATTGTTCAGGAGTTCCCCGAGGTCTTCCCTTTAAACCTGCCGGGTATGCCGCCCGATAAGGATATTGATTTCTGTATTGATCTGGCTCCAGGCACGCAGCCCATTTCAATTCTGCCGTATCGCATGGCCCCGCCAGAGTTGAAGGAGTTAAAGGACCAGTTGCATGATTTAATAGAGAAGGGTTTTATCAGGCCTAGTGTTTCTCCTTGGGGTGCACCGGTGTTATTTGTGAAGAAAAAGGACGGTTCAATGTGGATGTGTATTAATTACCGACAACTGAATAAAGTGACGATAAAGAACAAGTATCCACTACCGAGGTTTGATGATTTGTTTGACCAACTTCAGGGAGCAAAGGTGTTTTCAAAGATAGACTTGAGGTCTGGCTACCATCAGCTAAAGATTAGGGCGTCTGATGTCCCTAAGACAGCATTCCACACTCGGTATGGGCACTACGACNCTCTGAAGGATAGTCAACTATATGCTAAGTTTTCGAAGTGCGAGTTCTGGTTGAGTTCGGTTGCATTTCTGGGTCATATTGTATCAGTAGAGGGTATTCAGGTGGACCCGAAGAAGATTGAGGCAGTCAAGAATTAGCCTCGACCAGCTTCAGTGACTGAGATTCGGAGTTTCTTGGGGCTAGCAGGTTACTACCGTCGGTTCGTAGAGGGATTTTCTTCTATTGCATCCCCGATGACCAGGTTGACCCAGAAGGGTGCCTAGTTCAGATGGTCAGATGAGTGTGAGGCGAGCTTTAAGAAGCTCAAGAGAGCTTTGTCTACGGCACCGGTGTTGGTTTTGCCTTTGTGTTCAGGGCCTTACACAGTCTACTGTGATGCTTCCCGTATTGGGCTTGGAGCAGTATTGATGCAGGATGGCAAAGTTATTTCCTATGCCTCGAGACAGTTAAAGATCCACGAGAAGAATTATCCGATTCATGATCTAGAGTTGGCAGCAGTTGTTCATGCCTTGATGATTTGGAGGCATTATCTATATGGTGTGATGTGTGAGGTGTACACGGATCACAAGAGCCTTTAGTACCTATTCAAGCAGAAAGAGTTGAATGTGAGGCAGAGGAGATGGCTGGAGTTGTTGAAAGATTATGATGTCACTATCCTATATCACCCATGTAAGGCCAATGTGGTGGCTGATGCATTGAGTAGGAAGTCTGTCAGCATGGGTAGTCTTGCGTATATTCCGGTCAGCCAGATGCCGCTTGCTTTAGATGTTCAGGCCTTGGCCAATCGATTTGTGAGATTAGACATTTCTGAGCCCAGCAGGGTATTGGCTTGCACGGTCGCTCGTTCTTCTCTATTGGAGCGTATCCGTGATCGGCTGTGTGATGATACCCATTTATGTATCTTGAGAGACACGGTGCAGTGTGGAGGCGCCACGAAGGTGACCTTAGATGATTATGGTGTGTTGATATTGCAGGGGCGAGTTTGTGTGCCCAATATTGATGGGATTCGAGAGTTGATCTTAGCGGAGGCCCATAGTTCTCGGTATTCTATTCACCCGGGCGCCGCGAAGATGTATCAGGACTTGCGGCAGCACTAATGGTGGCATAGGATGAAGAAGGATATTATTGCATATGTAGCTCGGTGTCTGAATTATCAGCAGGTCAAATATGAGCATCAGAGGCCCGGTGGGTTGTTTCAGAGGATTGAGCTTCCCGAGTGGAAATGGGAGAGGAATACCATGGATTTCATTACTGGACTTCCGTTGACCCGGAAGAAGTTTGATGCTATTTGGGTCATTGTTGATAGGCTGACCAAGTCAGTGCACTTCATTCCAGTAGCAGTCTCCTATTCATCCGAGAGGTTGGCGGAGATTTATATCCGGGAGATTGTTCGCCTTCATGGTGTACCGGTATCCATCATTTCAGATCGGGCTACGCAGTTTACCTCCCGCTTCTGGAGAGCGGTTCAGCAAGAGTTAGGCACCCAGGTTCAGTTGAGCACAGCGTTCCATCCTCAGACGGATGGCCAGTCCGAGAGGACTATTCAGATATAGGAGGATATGCTCCGGGCTTGTGTCATTGATTTTAGAGGCTTGTGGGACCAGTTTTTGCCTTTAGTAGAGTTCGCCTTCAACAACAGCTACCTGTCCAGCATTTAGATGGCTCCATATGAGGCGTTGTATGGGAGGCGATGTCGGTCTCCAGTTGGATCGTTTGAGCTGGGAGAGGCTCGGCTATTGGGTACAGACTTAGTCTAGGAGGCCTTAAACAAGGTCAAGATCATTTAGGAGAGGCTTCATTCGGCTCAGTCTAGGCAGAAGAGTTATGCAGACCGTAAGGTCCGAGATGCAGCTTTTATGGTTGGTGAGCGAGTATTGCTCCGGGTGTCGCCTATGAAGGGCGTGATGAGGTTCGACAAGAAGGGCAAGCTTAGACCTAGGTATATTCGTCCATTTGAGATCCTTGATAGAGTAGGAGAGGTGGCTTATAGACTTGCATTGCCACCTAGCTTATCAGCCGTGCACCCAGTTTTTCATGTGTCTATGCTTCAGAGGTATCACGGTGATCCTGCCCATGTGTTAGACTTCAGCACTGTCCAGTTGGACAAGGATTTATCTTATGAGGAGGATCCGGTAGCTATTCTAGACCGGCAGGTTCGTCAGTTGAGATCAAGCAGTTTTCCCTCTGTTCGTGTTCAGTGGAGAGGTCAGCCCCCTGAGGCCTCGACCTGGGAGTCTGAGTTTGATATGTAGAGCCGTTATCCACATCTGTTCCCCGACTAAGGGACTTCTTTCTTTTGTCCGTTCGAGGACGAACGATTGTTTTAGAGGTAGAGGATGTGACGACCCAAAGGGTCATCACCTGTTTCCTCACTCGTTCTGTGCTTCCAAGGCCGTGAAAACCTTATTTTTACTTGTCTCAATTTGCGTGCACAGTTCGGGCACATAGCTAGAAATCTTTTATGTTGAAATACGTGAAATCTGTGAAAAATTTGAAGAATTTTGATATTAATATGATTAAAGTTGACTTCGGTCAACATTTTTGGTAAACGGACCCGGACCCATGATTTGACGGTCCCGGAGGGTCCGTAGAAAGATATAGGACTCGGGCATGTGCCCGGAGTCGAAATTCGAGGTCTAGAACCCGGGTAAAAGAATTTTTCTATTAAATTGTTATTCTAAAATTGTTAAGGAAAATGGAAATGAAAATTGATTAAAAGACTATGGTATCGGGCTCGTATTTTGGTTCCGACGCCCGGTACAAGTCTTAAATATGTGTTAAGCGCTTTCTGTAAAGTTTGGTCGAAATCAGACGTCATTTGATTCAATGATTTTGATGTTATTTGGGCGATTTGATCGCACGAGTAAGTCCGTAGGATGTTTTTGAGGTTGTGTACAT
This sequence comes from Nicotiana glauca, assembly GCA_026770625.1. Lineage (NCBI taxonomy): Eukaryota > Viridiplantae > Streptophyta > Magnoliopsida > Solanales > Solanaceae > Nicotiana > Nicotiana glauca. The sequence goes on along the minus strand of MU757489.1, from coordinate 173,626 downwards.
GTTTGGTTTGGAGCCCTGAGGGCTCGGGTGAGTTTTGGATAGGAATCGAATTGCATTTTCGCATTTGCGAATGCCCAGCTATTGTAAATGCGAAACCAGCCCAGGTAGGTCAAGCTTCGTAAATGCGAAGCCAGTGATCGCAAATGCGACTGAAGGCCATCGCAAATGCGATGCTTCTTTTGCAAATGCGAAACATGCCCTTCAGACCTGAGTTCGCAAATGCGAACCAAAATGTCGCAATTCCCAGGCCTGCATTTTTCGCAAATGCGAACTAAGGTTCACAATTCCCATATCCGCAGCCCAACAAATTTTATACTTAGTCGAATTTTCATCACTTTTCACCATTCTTTCAAAACCCAAACACCATAGGCGATTTTTCAAGAGCAAACTTCATCCCAAATCACTTGTAAGTTGATTTTTACTCGATTCTTTCAATCTTTAACATCATTAAACATGTTTTCCACTTGAAATCAAGGATTTTCATGGGTGAAATTGGGGTTTTTGGGTAGAACCTAGGTTTTCTATAAATTGGGGAGTTGGACCTCGATTTGAGGTCCGATTTCAGAACAAATTACACATTTGAGTTTCTGGGGGAATGGGTAATCGGGTTTTAGTCCGAACCTCGGGTTTTGACCACGCGAGCCCGGGGGCATTTTTGGAATTTTTGGGAAAAACTTGGAAAAATCATTTTTATGCCTTCAAATTGATTCATATAGTGTTTATTAAAGTAATTGAACAATTTGTGATTAGATTCGATCGAATTGGAGGTGGAACCGCGAGGTAAAGCTATAGTTGAGGATTAAGTGGATTTCAAGGCTTTGAGGTAAGTGTTTGGTTTAACCCTAGCTTGAGGGAATAGGAGTTGAGTCTTGTTGCTAATTGCTACGTGAACGAGTATGATGTATAGGCATGGTGACGAGTATCTATACATTGGTGTCTAGCATGACTGTTAGTCCTTATTATGTGATTATCATGACTTGGTTATGAACTCCGTGATTATTGGAGGATTTCTATATGTTGTGAATGACATATGAATGGTGATATGAAATGACTTGATTCTTTGGAGTGTTGGCTCAATATAGTAGGGTGAATTATAAGATAAGAAAAGTAAGAAAAGGAAGCGTTGTTGATTATTCCCTTGCCGGGACGTTTGGTTGAACTTGTTGGATTCTTTCCCTTGCCCGGATTTTTTCAAATATTTGCTTATATTTATATCCCTTAGTTGTGACTGTTGTTTGGGGAACCAGACTGTTAAATGACATTGAGGAGCGGGTTGCGCGCCGCAACAATAATATTGAGGATCGGGTTGCGCACCGCAACAATGATATATGAGGGTCGGGTTGCGCGCCGCAACAGCGATACCTGATAAATGGTATGGGTCGGTTTGCACGCCGCAACAGTGGTATTTGTGGATCGGGTTGCACGCCGCAACAGTGGTATTTGTGGATCGGGTTGCGCGCCGCAACCATGGTAATTATGGAGCGGGTTGCACACCGCAATAGTTATTGATACCATGTGTTTGTATTGAGTATTGATTCCTTGTTTATTGTGAATCTAAGCTGCCTTAATTTTGTTACTTGGGATTACTGTTAATGTTGTATCCCCCCATAGCATGTTTCCCCTCCTATGTTGTTAATTGCCTTGTATTCGATTTTCCGCTGTATATTTATAACTGCATAGGTTTATGTGGTGTCCAGTCTAGCCTAATCACTACTTCGCCGGGGTTAGGCTAGACACTTACCAGCACATGGGGCCGGTTGTGCTGATGCTACACTTCTGTGCATTTTTGCACAGGTCCAGATTTTGAGGATCAGCAACAACATTAGTGAGGGAGCAAGCTTTCACTATCACGAGACCGAGGTAGCCTTGTCGGCTTCTGCAGGCCTGACGTCTCTTCTTTATGTTCTCTTTTAGACTGTTGCCTCATTGTTTTCGAGACGGACAGCTTATATGTTTCTTTCAGACCATTGTATTTAGTATATTCTTAGTAGTTCGTGAGTACTGTGACACCAAATCTTGGGTAGAGGCTATTATTGACTATTCCGCATTTTGATTCATATTTATAAATCAGACTTCCGCTATTGTTCTTATTAAATTTCATGTTCTTTATTGATGCTATAAACTGTTGAAATAATTGTTTAGTAAGGGAAAGGTAATTGAGTTGTCTTGCCTAGCTACCACGAGTAGGCGCCATCACGATCCCGATGGTGGAAAATCCGGGTCATGACAACTCTGTATTCTTTCTCCTTGACTGGTATGTCCCAATTCAATTCAAAGTCCAAACTCTATATGTTTCATTGCTGTTCCAGTTCATTAGTTGTGATTTCTAATCCTGTTTCTTGTTTATTATCATGTTGCTCAATATGTAACCAGCATGTCTAAATCGCACTGCCTAAATACTGTCTCACCGATCATGTTGGACTTTTATGCTGTTAGAATCTGTGACTAGTATATTTAACCCACAATGATCTGCTTACTACTTATTTTAGCATGCCTAATCCTGCCTTGTGATAATTGCATGCATCTTGTTTACTGGTGCTTGCCTAGTCTATTCATTTAAGTCTTTGCCTACTCTGATTTACTAATGAGATCATGCTAAGTCATCTAGCCTCTCAAGGCAACTCTAGTTGTGTTTTGGTCATGTCCAAGGTCTATGTGTTCTCAACATGTCTTTGCTATAATCTTTGTAGCTAACATATCAATCCTACAAATTCTTTAGAAATCTGTGCATCTATTTTACTTATACACTAAGGTGTATTCTATGTATCCCCAACCCCTCTCTTCTTGTGTGGAATCTGCTTGCCAACGTGTTTATGAATCTGGTTGTTCTGTGATTTGTGTTCTGATTTCAAAGTATTTTTATACTTTTCTCAAGTTGTTTTACCATCAACCTAGCACCGGTTTTCAGAAAATCTTTTAACCTCTAAGAGTCCTCTCTATACAGTTTATCAAAACATTTTCAAATTATGTCAAGGACGTGATGAGCTTCCTAGGATGTCTAAACTATATCAGTCTCTCCATAGCACAGTCCACAGTCATATGTTAACCTATCTTTAAGATGCTGAGGAAAAATGTCGAGACAAGATGGATCGAGGATTGTCAGAAAGCTTTCGACAAAATTAAGGAGTACGTGTCCACACCACCAGTATTGGTCTCGCTAGAGCCAGGACGGCCGTTTCTACTATGTGTATTAGATTGAGCCGTCAGATGTTTTCTGGGACAACATGACGAGACAGGGAGAAAGGAGCAAGCCATATATTACATGAGTAAGAAGTTCACACCTTACGAAGCACGGTACTCTCTGCTGGAGCGCACTTTCTGTGCTTTGACCTGGACGACCCAGAAGTTGAAGCATTACTTTTGTGCCTATACCACGTACCTCATATCCAGGATGGAACCTCTGAAGTACATATTTTAGAAACCCATGCTGACTGGGAAGTTAGCCAACTGGCAAATGCTGTTGAGTGAGTTCGATCTCATCTACGTAACTCTAAAGGTGGTCAAAGGACAACCATTATCAGATCATCTTGCTGAAAATCCATTAGGAGGAGAATACGAACCCTTGAAAATGTATTTTCCTGACGAAAAGGTGTCATTCATAGGAGAGGACATTACCCAAGCATATGACGGTTGGAGGATGCTCTTTGATAGAGCTGCAAATTTCAAAGGAGTAGGCATTGGAGCGGTTTTGGTATCAGAAACAGGTCAACATAATCCGGTATCTGCTAAACTCAGATTTTCCTCTACCAACAACATGGCAAAGTATGAAGCCTGCATACTAGGACTTAACATGGCAATCGACATGAGTATTCAGGAGCTGCTAGTAATCGGTGATTCAGATTTTCTTATGCACCAGGTACAAGGAGAGTGGGCCACCAAGAATTCCAAGATATTTCCATATCTGCACCACGTACAGGAGTTTAGAAAAAGGTTCACAAATATGGAGTTTCGCCATGTTCCCAGAATTCAGAACGAGTTTCCTGATGCTTTAGCCACCTTGTCATCTATGATACAGCATGCGGACAAGAATTGCATTGATCCCATCCCAGTAAGAATTCATAATCAGCCGGCGTATTGTCCCCATGTTGAAGAAGAAATAGATGGAAAACCTTGGTTCCATGATATCAAAGAGTATTTGTCAAAAGGAGAATATCTGGAGCATGCAAACCCCACTTAGAAATGCACACTTCAGAGATTGTCCAATCACTTTTTCCACAGCGGAGGAAACTTTTATAGAAGAAGTCCTGATTTGGGATTGCTAAGATGTGTCGGTGGAAAAGAAGCTTCTAAGATACTTGAGGAGATACATGCTGGGACCTGCGGCCCGCACATGAATGGTTGTCTTGGCCAAGAAGATACTTAGGGCTAGTTACCTGTGGATGACCATGGAGACAGATTGTGTCTAGTAAGTCCGCAAATGCTATCAATGTCAAGTGCATGACGATATGATAAAAGTGCCACCAAATAAGCTCAACGCAACAAGCTCACCTTGGCCATTCGCCGCCTGGGGAATGTATGTCATCGGTCCTATCGTGCCCACAGCTTGGAACTGGCACATGTTTATTCTAGTAGCCATTGATTACTTCACAAAATGGGTAGAGGTAGCATCTTACAAAGCTGTAACCAAAAAAGTCTTCGCAAACTTTGTCAAAGATCGTATTGTTTGCCGATTCGGAGTTCCCGAGTCCATTGTTACTGAAAATGCCGCCAATCTCAATAGTGATCTGATGAAAGCCATGTGTGAAACTTTCAAAATCAAGCACAGTAATTCCACAACCTATAGACCTCAGATGAATGGAGTCGTAGAAGCCGCCAACAAAAACATCAAGAAGATACTAAGAAAGATGGTAGAAAACCACAAACAATGGCACGAGAAGCTACCCTTCGCTTTGTTATGATACCGTACTATAGTTCGCACATCAACAGAGGTAACTCCCTACATGCTTATTTATGGTACCGAAGCTGTCATCCAAGCTGAGGTAGAGATTCCTTCTTTAAGAATCATTCAGAAAGCTGAACTCAGCGATGCAGAATGGATAATGAGCCACTATGAACAATTGGCCCTTATAGATGAAAAAAGGATGAACGTAGTATGTCGCGGTCAGCTTTACCAGAACAGAATGTCCAGAGCTTTCAACAAAAGGGTCAAGCCAAGACAGTTTGAACTAGGATAGTTGGTGCTGAAGAAGATCTTCCCACATCAATATGAAGCCAAAGGTAAATTCTCTCCCAACTAGCAAGGTTCTTATATGGTTCATAGAGTGCTAACAGGAGGTGCACTCATACTTGCAGAAATGGACGGAGATATTTGGCCAAAACCAATCAATTTAGATGCAGTCAAAAGATATTATGCTTAGATGTTTCACATTCACATGATATAATTGAACTACACTTGACCTGATTATCGTTTAAGAGGGGATACATAGGCAGCCCTGTGGGTTCGGTCATATCATAATAAAATTTCCATTTCCCCCAAGATTAGAAACTAGGAGAATTTTAAGGAGGACCCTCTAAATTCCAGAGCAAGTCCAGCCAACGCCATTACATGATAGAAAGTCAAAAATCGGTTAAGAAACTGGGGATGAATTTTGGGAAGGATTATCAAAATTCTGAATAAGGATCAACGAGTTCGTTGCTCGTAAACAGCCAAAGGATCATCTACCAAACTTGGGCAGAATTTTGAGGAGGACCCTCAATGTTCTAACACGAGAAAGCTGCAATGTCTCTAAAATGTGTTACAGTAACTAGTTCATCTAAAACTACATGATATTTCAATATGTTTCTAAAATGACTATATTTTTTATAAATGTATATTTTCGAAAACTCTATTTCTGTAACAGTCAGGTGTTATGATCACTGCCAACTCTACACTACTACAAAGTAGGAAGAGAGGGTCGCAAAAGCTTTTACCCGATATGAGGGTCGGGATCGAATTACTCATGGAGCTAGAAAGGGAGTTGATGTATCTATCTAGTCTAGAATCGAGTAATTGTTCCAAATGTCACTTCCAGCCTTTTTGGGTTTTCTTTTATAAACTACTATTATCACACTACAAATTAGAATTGAAAATAGATTACGCTAAGAGATAATTGCTAATAGTTGTATCTAATGGATTAAGGGGCACTAGGATGGAGACTTTCACCTAGGTGACTAATTGACGGGTAATTGCTTCTAAGGCATGATTAGCATGATTGGGGAAATATACTATAACCATTGCACGATTTTACCTACTCTCACACCTCTCGGTAGAGAGAGTGATTTTGCCCAATTATCTTTCTCAAGACCAATTGGGTGGGAAAATTTGCTTAGGCAACTAGGGTTCAAGTCGAGTAATTACTCTCTCGAGGTTTAAACCTTTAATTGGGACTATCAAATCTCTTGAGTCCATCCCAATTCCTTGTTGGGTCAATTTTGGAGACTTAGGCTCTCTTTCTCAAGAAGAGTCCAAGTCAACTTAGCACAAATCAGTGTTTGCAACCACTAATTCATAAATTAAACCATAAAATTAACCCAAATAACAAACACCCATAGCCAATCTAACCCTATATCACAACACACATCAATTACCCACACTAGGGTTGAGCCACAACCCTAGCTAATGGGTTTAGCTACTCATGCTTGAAGAACAATAGAGAAATAGATGAAGAGAAAGACATATTAATTAATTACTAAAGTAAATACAGAGAATCTATCATTAGAGTTAAGCTAAAATGCCCAAAATGGCTACAAAATAGGTTCCCACAAGCGCAACTGCTATTCTAAATTAACTGATACCCTAAAAATGGAAAAAGGTTCTATTTATACTAAGCTGGAAAAACTGGACAAAATTGCCCATGCGGGGTCAGTGCGGGCCGCACAAAATGGACTACGGCCGCACTAGGCTCTTGGACTTCAAATATTGGGTCTCTGAACTCAGTCTCCGCGGACCACACAGAATGGACTGCGGCCGCGGAGGTCTCCAATGCGGTCCGAACAATACTGACAGCGAACCGCGATGACTTGAATTTGGGCATATTTCATCTCTCTAAACTTCTCTTCTGCATACCGCATGTAATGATAATGCAGCCGCGGAGCCTTCACCGCGGACCGCACATAATGTAGTACGGCCACGTTGCTTGATGCCTTGATTTCTGACTCTCTGAATCTTTCTAGTGCGGACTGCACAAAGAGTAGTGGGCCGCACTAGGCCTATTCTCCTGAGTTTTGGGTCTTAGGTACTTGAGTAGGTTTCACGCCTTTTGAGCCGATCTTTGACATTTTGTCACTTTGTCGATCAAACCTGCAATCAAGCACAACTTATGAGCCTTTTGGATCTATTTTGTAAGAATTTATAATCAAAGCATAAGCAAGAAACACGTCAAAATCCCTAGTTATCAACTCCCCCAAACTTAAGCTTTTGCTTGTCCTCAAGCAAACAAAATAAGATCCACCCCTTAAGGGAAAATCCATGAATTTTCAGCTATCCTAAAGTATCCTCAACAAGCATCAATTGAGACTAACAATTGCCCTCAATACTAATGAATCATTAACAACATTTAACATTTGAAAAACCATGGATCAAGTGTGACACAAGAGCATCAAGAGTTGACTCATTACATCAAAGAACTCTCTCAATTACTCTGGTCACTGTGGAAACCAAACTCACACATCCTAACTCTCCCTAAGCAAACTTCACCTTTAAGAGTATTGGCACACAAATCGAGTTTAATTGGATTTCACTCATCTATATCAAGAAAATGTCACAAGTCTGGCTCTAAGTACCATATGCCATCCCCTTATGTAAGAATCCACTAATGTAAGCTTCATTCAACTCAAGAACTTATAGGGCTTTTGTGGAGTCATTGTGAAGGCTTTTGGGTTAGGGTAGGACATGTTTTTGTTCTAGTGGGTTCAATCTTACCTTAAGCACTTATTTCGATTCATTTGGCACAACTCTCTTGACTCTTTGAGTCATCACACTTCTTTCTAAGGGTTTAGAAAGACACATTGTCACTCTTTCTAATGCAATTCAAACCATTTCTCTTTTTTCAACTTTCCATACCTTTCTTTCTTTTTCTTTTCTTAAATCCCTATTTATTTTTTTCTCACATTGAGCATTCTTGTTGTCTTTTGCTTTTATTTCTTTTTCATTGCCTTTTCTTTTCTTCATTTTTGTGCCTTATACCACTTTGTTGTCATCCTTGTCTCTCCCCCCAAACTTATAATTTTGCCATGTGCTCAAAGAAAGATTGGGTGCCAAGAGATGGTATATTTTTGAACTGGTATAGGCTTGTAACATGGTTCTTGAAAGAAAAAGGTCTAAGTCTCAAAATGGTTAACTAGGGATAATATCATCGGTATGCTATGGATCAAGGATCAAGGATCAAGGAGAGCCTACAATCACTTCTCAAGTCAAATTTCACTTAAGATTTCACCTCAACAAACATTCAGGGTAAGTTCTAAACCAATGGCTCGGGAAATGGACTCACAATTCAATTACTCACCACACAAGCTAAGGGATTGCTAAAAAGATCGAGTCGGGGGCCCACAACGACCATAGATACAATTTGAGCACACAATGGTCCCGAAAAGCCACTTGATGATTATCGGCCAACGCAAGAGTCTCAAGGCTACAAATTTTACTATCCTAAACACAACATTTTGTCTTTGACCATGGGATCAAAGGCAAATGTGCTAGGCCCAAGTGAAACTTTGCTTGAGGTACCCTTAACTATAAACTACCAAAAAACAAAAACGAACGCAAACCCTTAAGAAGGTTGTCACGCCATCTATCATTGGGAAGAGCCACCCGGTTCACAAAATATTCCATCTTTGGGAAGAACTATGGCATTAAGAAAACCAAAGGCTTATCAAAACGTCCAAAACAAAACAAAAGGCTACGAGCCTATATAAGAAGCTAAAAAGAAATTTATTTTGCGAAAATAGAAAATAGAAAACAGAATGAATATGTACAATAGGGGAATGAATATACATAGAGCGATGAATATATACAATAATGTAAATTTATATACAGACCAGATGAAAGATAAAAAGTGCGATAAAAGTAACTAAATGTAAGATTATATACAGACCAAATGAAATCAAAGAAAGCATAAACTAAATCATTATATATACAATCATCCAAGGACAAAATATAGGGGGCACCTCCTCAAATAAAAGCTGGCATTGTCCCCAATGCCAACTAAAGCAAATAAGCACAAAAAAGTATAAGGAAATGATATGAAGACTCCCTAATCCACGTCCGTCTGCATAGGATCATGAGTGGTCCCTGGTTCTTCTGTGTTCTCGGGAACCTCAGACTAGTTCCCGTTAACCTGCTACTCAGCTGCTGGGACCTGGGACAAGACATGTACTAGTTCTGGCTCTGGTACATCCCGTGGCTGACTGGAGGAAGCCTCCGGTGGGTCAGCCAACTGGATGATGGCATCATCAGCACTAGGGATCTTCCTCCTCTTCTTCGAAGGCCTCTTTGTCTACTTCGAATATGTGGCTGCTACTGGAACTACTGCTGGAGTTGGGTCCTCAAACAATAAGTCTAAAGGCAGCTGGTCTGCCTTCAATCTATCTACATCCGCTCGCAGCTCCTTCACGGACTGCTTGGAAGCCCGTGTCTTTCTAAGATTCTTGTGCTCCTTAGCAAGCTCCTTGAGAGCCTTGCTATGTGAATCCACTACCTTATCCAAGGTACCCTGAGTATTGAGAATCTTCTCCTAGTTTTCTAGTATCTTCTTCAACACATCCTCAATGAACTGTGGGACCTGTGCTGGCTGAGGTACAGATTGAGCTACAATAGTGGAGGTCAATGTAGTCAACTTGGATGAAGCAGTATAGATCCAAGTGTTTAGACTCTAAAGTGTCTGGCTAAGCTGGTAGGCAGTGATAATATGGGCCCGGGAAGATGGAATCTCCAGGCCAGCAGAGGTAAAAGGACCAGGAGGCAAGTCAACATAAGTGGAAGGTCCAAGAGGCATGTCAGCAACTGTGGAGGTAGGCTCAGTGGAGACCTCTACCACAACTGGCTCTTCAGACTGGCCAGTTAGGGCAGAAGCAAGGGCCTTGTAGTTCTTGTCCTTTGGGTTATCTAGCCCCTTCAAACTATACCATGAGAACGGGGCTACTGGTTTGGCCTTGACATCATAGGGCTTGTTTTCCATCTCCAAGAACCAAAAATACATAGAGAGGGTGTTGGGGTAAGGGTAGTTCCGGTCATGCTCCGCACCCACTAATGAGATAATTCGGGACATCACATTCCTCACATTAATGGGGTATCCCGCGATGATCAATGCAACCAACACAACCCGGTGGAGAGGAAGATTTTGGTCATGTGTAGTAGGGACCAACCGGCTGCAAACAAATGTGTCCCAACCCCTAGCTTCAAAGTTCAAGGTCCTCCTAAGTATTTTTACCCCCGCAGTCAACCACTCAGGAACGGTACTTGGGATTTCCAGGTACAGAGCAAACCATGGACGGACCCCCTCGCCCATCTCCAACTTTGCCAGATATAGAGTCTCATCCTCTTAATGAGGCCCAATTAATCATTCAGAGACTTCCCATTGAACAATACCTTTTTGTCTCAACCTTGGTCACTTTGGAACCCTTGACAATGTGGGCTACATTACAATAAAATTACTTGACCATGTGTTCATTGGCATCTACACACTTCTACATAAATATTTCCCAGCCCACTCTAGTTCTAAATTGCCTCTGCACATCTGGGTTATGTGGTAGTAAGTCTTTGTTAATGAAACTCCGCTCCGGTATCAAATGCCTCACCGACCACCGCTCTATAAACTTATGATATGACACTTGGCTCACAAATTTGTCCTCCCAAACATCGGGCTTCCTAGTTTGGGCAATGCCTCCCACCTAAGGCTCACCACCTTCAGCTCTCTGCACCTCCTCATGACCTCTATCTGCACCCCCCCCCCGGATAATGAAGTTGTGGGGGAGATGGAGTAGTCCCCACTACCGGCTACTGAGCCCTCAGATGACTCAAAAATGACATTGGTTGGCTTTCGGATGGCGGGTGCTTCCACGTATTCTGGCACAGAGTCTGAAGAGATATCCCTTGACGGTTGGTACTTACTCCTCGAGGAATGGGAAACAGCTCTATCTGCAGCTTTTATCAGCTTCCTGGACTGTTTTATATTTTTTCCCAAGATTGGGGAGTGAGTTTGACCATTCTCTTTCCTTTGCCCCCTCAGGAGGATTCATCTCTCCCGGGTTATTTTGATCCTTTTCCTCCTTGTTGTTTAACCATTATCTGCAAACACAACATTGAACATTTTTAGTATCATCAGAGATAGTGAGACATTAGTGTAGGAAGAATTGCAGAACAGCATTACACAGTTGTAGCAGATAGTTGCAGAACATGCCTAGTGCCGACCGCACAAAATGGCAGTGCGGCCGTACTAAGGCCACCGCGGACCGCACAAGAATGGACCGCAGCCGCAGACGTCTCCAATGTGGTCTGCAAAATACTGACCGCGGACCACGATGACTTGAATCTAGGCATATTTCATCTCTCTGAACTTCTCTTCCGCAGACCGCAAATAATAGTAGTGTGGCCGCAAAGATTTCACTGTGGACCGCACATAATGTAGTGCGGCCGCATTACTTGAAGCCTTGATTTCCGACTCTCTAAATCTCTCTAGTGCGGACTGCACAAAGAGTAGTGGGCCGTACTAGGCATGTTCTCCGGAGTTTTGCCTTGTCTTAGGTACTTGAGAAGGTTTCACTCCTTTTGAGCCGATCTTTGACATTTCGTCACTTTGTCGATCAAACCTGCAATCAAGCACAACTTATGAGCCTTTTGGATCTATTCTGTAAGAATTTATAATCAAAGCATAAGCAAGAAGGATCATGAATCACATCAAAATCCCTAGTTATCAACTCTCCCAAACATAAGCTTTTGCTTGTCAGCAAGCAAACAAAATAAGACCTGTCCCTTAAGGGAAAATCTAAGAATTTTCAGCTATCCTAAAGTATCATCAACAAGCATCAATTGGGACTAACAATTGCCCTCAGTACGAATGAATCATTAACAACATTTAATCTTTGAAAAACCATGGATCAAGTGTGACATAAGAGCATCAAGAGTTGACTCATTACATCAAAGAACTCTCTCAATTACTTTGTTCATTCGGGAACCTAAACTCACACATCCTCAACTCTCCCTAAGCAAACCTCACATTTAAGAGTATTGGCACAAAAACCGAGGTTAGTGGGATTTCACTTATCTATCTCAAGAAAAGTCACAAGTCTGGCTCTAAGTACCATATGCTTGCCCCTTATGTAAGTATCCACTAATGTAAGCTTCATTCTGATCAAGAATATATAGGACTTTTGTGAAGTCATTGTGAAGGCTTTTGGGTTAGGGTAGGACATGTTTTTGTTCAAGTGGGATCAATCTTCCCTTAAGCACTTCTTTTGATTCATTTGGCATAACTCTCTTGACTTTTTGAGTCATCACACTTCTTTCTAAGGGTTTAGAGACATACAATGTCACTCTTTCTTATGCAATTCAAACCATTTCTCCTTTTTCAACTTTCCATGCCTTTCTTTCTTTTGCTTTTCTTGAATCCCTTTTTATTCTTTTCTCACATTGAGCATTCTTGTTGTGTTTTGCTTTTCTTTCTTTTTCATTTCCTCGCCTTTTCTTTATTTTGTGCCTTATACCACTTTGTTGTCATCCTCGTCTTGCCCCCCAAACTTATACTTTCGCCATGTGCTCAAAGAATGATCGGGTGCCAAGAGATGGTATATTTTAGACACGTATAGGCTTGTAACAGGGTTATTGAAAGAAGAAGGTCTAAGGCTCAAAAGGGTTAACTAGGGATCATATCATTGGTAGGCTATGGAATTTGTTCAACTATCATTTGGATCAAGGAGAGCCTATAATCATTTCTCAAGTCAAATTTCACTTAAGATTTCGCCTCAATAAACATTTAGGGCAAGTTCTAGACCAATGGCTCAGGACTTGGACTCGCAATTCAATTACTCACCATACAAGCTAAGGGATTGCTAAAAACATCGAGTCGGGGGCCTACAACGACCTTAGATATGATTGCGCACACAATGGTCCCGAAAAGACACTTGATGATTATTGGCCAACGCAAGAGTCTCAAGGCCACAACTTTCACCATCCTAAACAACATTTTGTCTTTGACCATGGGATCAAAGGCAAATGTGCTAGGCCCAAGTGAAGATTTGCTTGAGGTACCCTTAACTATAAACTACCAAATAAACAAAAATGGACACAAACCCTTAAGAAGGTTGTCACGCCATCTATCACTGGGAAGAGCCACCCGGTTCACACAATACTACACCTTTGGGAAGAATCGTGGCATTAAGAAAACCAAAGGCTTATTAAAATGTCCAAAACAAAATAACAGGTTAGGAGCCTATATAAGAAGCTAAAAATGAAATTTTTTTGCAAAAATAGAAAATAGAATGAATATGTACAATAGGGGATTGAATATACAACAGGCGATGAATATATACAATAATGTAACTTTATATACAAACCAAATGAAAGATAAAAAGTGCGATTAAAGTAACTAAATGTAAGATTATATAAAGACCAAATGAAAATCAAAGAAAGCATAAACTAAATCAGTATATATACAATCATCCAAGGATAAAATGTTGGGCTCACGCCCTCAAATAAAAGATGGCATTGTTCCCAATGCCAACTAAAGCAAATAAGCACCAAAAAGTATAAGGAAATAATATGAAGACTCCCTAAGCCACGTCCGTCTGCATAGGATCATGAGTGGTCCCTGGGTCCTCTGTGAGCTTGGGAACCTCATACTGGTTCCCGGTAACCTTCTGCTCAGCAGCTGGGACCTAGGACTGGGCTTGTACTGGCTCTGGCTCTGGTACATCCCGTGGCTGACTGGAGGAAGCCTCCGGTGGTCCGCCAACTAGATGATGGCATCATCTGCACTAGGGGTCTTCCTCCTATTCTACGAAGGCCTCTATGTCTACTCTGGATATATAGCTGCTACTGGAACTGCTCCTGGACCTGGGTCCTCAAACAATTTGTCTAAAGGCAGCTGGTCTACCTTCAGTCTATCTACATCCGCCCGCAGCTCCTTCACGGACTCCTTCGAAGCCCGTGTCTTTCTAAGCTTCTTGTACTCCTTAGCAAGATCCTTTAGAGCCTTGCTATGTGAATCCACTACCTTAGCCACGGTACCCTAAGTACTGAGAATATTCTCCTGGTTTTCTAGTATCTTCTTCAATGCATCCTCAATGGACTGTGGGACCTGTGCTGGCTGACGTGCCGACTAAGATACAATGGTGAAGGTCAATGTAGTCAACTTGGACGAAGCAGTATAAATCCAGTTATTTAGACTCTGAATCGTCTAGATTAGTCGGTGGGCAGAGATAATATGGGCCTGGGAAGATGGAATCTCCAGGACAGCTGAGGTAGAAGGACCATGGGGCAAGTTAGCAATAGTGGAAGGTCCGAGAGGCATGTCAACAGCTGTGGAGGCAGGCTCAGCGGAGGCCTCTACCACAACTGGCTCTTCAGTCTTGCCAGTTGGGGTAGAAGCAGGGGCCTTGTAGTTCTTGTCCTTGGGGTTGTCTGGCCCCGTCAAACTATACCATGAGAATGGGGCTGCTGATTTGGCCTTGATATCATAGGGCTTTTTTTCCACCTCCAAGTCTCGAAAATTAATAGAGAGAGTGTTGGGGTAAGGGTAGTTCCGGTCATGCTCCGCACCCAATAATGAGATAATGCGGGACATCACATTCCCCACATTAATGGGGTATCCCGCCATGATCGATGCAACCAACATAGCCCGATAGAGAGGAAGAGTTTGTTCATGTGTAGAAGGGTCCAACCGGCTGCAAACAAATGTCTCCCAACCCCTAGCTTCAAAGTTCAGGGTCCTCCTCAATATTTTTACCCCCGTAGTCAACCACGCAGGAACGGTACCTGGGATTGCCAGGTACTGAGATAACCATGGATGGACCCCCTCGCCCATCTCCAACTTTGCCAGATATAGTGTCTCATCCTCTTCATTGAAGCCCAAATAATCATTTAGAGATTTCTCGTCGAACAACACCTTTTTGTCTCGAACCATGGTCACTTTGGAACCTTGACGATATGGGCTACATTACAATAAAATTCCTTGACCATGTGTTCATTCGCATGTATACACTTCTCCATAAATATTTCCCTGCCCACTCTAGTTCTAAATTGCCTTTGTACGTCAGGGTTGTGGGGTAGTAAGTCTTTGTCAATGAAACTCCGCTTTGATATCAAATATCTCACTGGCCACCACTCCCTAAACTTATGGTACGCCACCTAGCTCACATATATGTCCTCCCAAACATCGGGCTTCCTTGTCCGGGCAATGCCTTCCACCTGAGGCTCACCACCTTCAACTCCATGCACCTCCTCCTCACCTCCGTCTGCACCCCACGGATAATGAAGCTGTGGGAGAGGTGGAGTAGTCCCCACTACCGGCAATTGAGCCTTCAGACGACTCAGAAATGACATTGGTTTGCCTTCAGATAGTTGGTGCTTCAACGTATTCTGGCACAGAGTCTAAAGAGATATCCCTTGACGGTTGGTACTCACTCCCCAAGGAATGGGAAGAAACTCTATCTGCTGCTTTTATCAGCTTTTTGGTCTGTTTTATATTTTCCCGATCTTGGGGAGTGAGTTTGACCATTCTCTTTCCTTTGCCCCCTCAGGAGGATTCACCTCTCTCGGGTTGTTTTTATCCTTTTCCTCCTTGTTGTTTAACCATTATCTGCAAACACAAGATCTAACATTTTTAGTATCAGCAGAGACAATGAGACATTAGTGTAGGAAGAATTGCAGAACAACATTACACAATTGTAGCAGACAGTTGTAGAACATGCCTAGTGCGGACCGCACAAAATGGTAGTGCGGCCGCACTAAGGCCACCACGGACCGCGCAAGACTGACCGCGGTTCGCACAGGTCTAAAGTCCCCAAAAAATAGCTCTCTGAATTTCACCACCGCGGCCCGTACAAAATTTTACCGCGGCCATGGTGGGCCAGTGCGGACCGCACATAATGTTGTGCGGCTGCACTAGACAATGGTCACCTTTCTAAATCTGACCACCGCGGACCGCACAAAGTAGTACTGCGACCACAGTGGGCCAGTGTAGTTTGCACAAAATGCAGTTCGGCCGCACTGGGCTCAAAGTCAACTTTCAGAAAATCATCACCACGGATCGCACAAACACAACCGCGGTCCGCGGAGGGTGACCAGATATGGCACTGATTTAGGGTTCTTGGGTTTTGCATTTTAGTTCAAGTTTTCACCTAGATATTGTCCCTACTCAATTACCCAATTAATTATGCTCACCAAGCATACAAAATTTAACGTTTAAACTAAACTAACCTAAAAATTGAAGAATTACGGGAGGAGAAGACCATAAAGCTAACAGAAAAGAAAATAACATGAAATTAAACAATTAAACTAAAAAAAAGTGGGTGAATTGTTACCATATACTGAGAAGAAGTGAATCAACACAATGCAAACAAGCTATTACGATAAAGAGATAATATGAACAGTACTTTTAGGGTCTCTGAGAGTTAATTTTTCGAAAAGGGTAACAGGAGACCCTTGAGGTACATTTATAGAGAAGCCCATGGGGCCCAACCTCACCTACCAGCACGGCCGCACAAAATGGACCACGGTCCGTGCTGGGTTATATTACACAAACCTTTAGAAGCAGGCCTCTGTGATCCGCCCAAAAGGGACCGCGACCGCGGAGATCCACCGCTGACTGCACTAAATGCAATGCGCCGCGGTGGCAAAATTTAGAGTGTCCTCACATTGGCTCACACCAGTGCGGACCGCACAAAGTGTGGTACGGCCGCACTGGAAATTTCAAAGACTGAACAATTTTGCAATTATGTCTTGCACTGCATCAATTCAATCCCTGCAACATCTCACAACCAGTTAGCCCAAAAATCAATGCTATACTACCAAGAAAATCAAAGAAAACAAAAAGAAAAATACATGGGTTGCCTCCTAAGAAGCGCCTGATTTAACGTCGCGGCACGATGCGGGTTACCATCACATCATTTGAAATGAACAACAACCACCATATGGATATCATCAAACTTCCCAAGATAATGCTTGACCGGGTGCCCATTCACCCTAAACACTTCACCACTCTTGTTCTTCAAATCTAGAGCACCAAACGGGGTCACACACACAACTTCAAATGGTCCACTCCACTTTGATTTCAGCTTTCCCGGAAACAACCTTAGACGAGAATTGAACAAGAGGACCAAATCACCAACTTTGAACTCCTTTCCACGAGCATATTTGTCATGAAGGTACTTCATCTTGTCCTTATACAAGGACAAACTAGAGTATGCATGGAACCGGAATTCATCAAGTTCATTGAGTTGTTCAACACGAAGATTGGCCGCAAATCCAACTCATGATTAAGCTTCCTCAAGGCCCACATGGCCTTATTCTCCAACTCCACCGGTAGGTTACATGCCTTCCCTAACACCAACCGGTACGGTGACATACTAATTGGGGTCTTGTAAGCGGTCCGGTAAGCCCATAGAGCATCATCTAGCTTTTTAGACCAATCGGTCCTATTTGCGTTGACAGATTTGGTCAAAATGCTCTTGATCTCCCTGTTAGACACTTCAACCTGGCCACTTGCTTGAGGATTATAAGGTGTAGAGACTTTGTGATTGACACCATACTTGGAAAGCAAGGCATCAAAAGCTCTATTGCAAAAATGTGATCCTCCATCACTAATGATTGTCCGAGGTGTACCAAACCTTGTGAAAATGCTCTTCTTTAGAAATGTTACCACACTCCTAGCTTCATTGTTGGGCAAGGCCATGGCCTCAACCCACTTTGACACATAATCAACTGCTACAGGGATGTAAGTGTTCCCACACGAGCTAACAAAAGGGCCCATAAAATCAATACCCCAAACATCGAAGATATCAAACTCAAGGATTGTGTTTAGGGGCATCTCATCCTTCTTGGAAATCCCGCCCGCTCGTTGACATTGATCACATCTTTTCACTAGATCACTTGCATCTTTGAACAAAGTTGGCCAATAAAAGCCACAACTCAAAACTTTCGAAGCCATCATCATCCCTCCATGATGGCCACCATAAGTGGAGGAATGACAAGCCTGTAGGATGCTAAATTTCTCCTCCTCAGGTACACACCTCTGGATCACTCCGTCAGTGCAAGTTTTAAACAAGTATGGCTCATCCTATTAGAAGTCTAGACTATCCCGTTTGAGCTTCTTCCTTTGGTTAGAAGAGAGCTCAAACGGGATTATTCCGGTAACGAGGTAATTGGAAACATCGGCAAACCATGGCACATCATTCATTGACACCGCAAGGAGTTGCTCGTCGGGAAACAAGCCAGTAATCTCTAGGCCATCACAAGGCCTCCCCTCCTTCTCCAAATGGGACAAGTGGTCCGCTACTTGATTCTCACTACCTTTTCGGTTAACAATTTCTAGATCAAATTCTTGGAGTAGTAGCACCCATATCATCAACCTTTCTTTTGAGTCTTTCTTTGTCATCAAATAACTAAGGGTGGCATGATCGATGTGCACAATAACTTTAGCCCCCATAAGGTACAGACGAAACTTTTCCATTACAAAAACAATGGCCAACAACTCTTTCTCGGTGACTGTATAGTTCCTTTGAGCCTCGTTCATGGTCTTGCTTGTGTAGCACACCGGGTGGAACATTTATTAACCTTTTGACCCAACACAGCCCCAACCACCACATCACTTGCGTCGCACATGAGCTCAAAGGGTAAGCTCCAACATGGTGTGGTAATGATTGGGGTAGTGGTCAACTTAAGCTTTAAAATTTCAAAGGCCTCCATGCATGTCTCATCAAACACAAATTTAGCATCTTTCTGTAGCAACTTACATAAGGGGTTTACCACATTCGAGAAATCCTTTATAAACCTTCGATAAAACCCTGCGTGCCCAAGAAAAATCCTCACCCCTTTGACGGAAGTGGGGGGAGGGAGCCTTGAAATCACCTCAATCTTGACTTTGTCTACTTCAATCCCATTCTTAGAAATTTTGTAGCCCAACACTATACCCTCTTCAACCATGAAATGGCATTTTTCCCAATTGAGCACTAGGTTGGTGTCTTCACACCGGGCCAAAACTCTATCCAAATTACCCAAGCATGCGTCAAAGGAGTCACCAACCACACTAAAATCATATATAAAGACTTCCAATATATCTTCCACCATATCGGTGAAAATAGCCTTCATGCATCGTTGGAAGGCCACCAGAGCATTTCACAACTCGAACGACATCCGAGAAAAAGCAAATGTGTCGTATGGACAAGTAAAAGTGGTCTTCTCTTGGTCCTGTGGAGCGATTAAGATTTGATTATACCCCGAATAGCCATCCAAAAAGCAATAAAAAGCACACCCCACAAGGCGATCAAGCATTTGGTCGAGGAACGGCAACAGGAAATGATCCTTCTGGGTCACCTTATTTAGTTTCTGGTAGTCCATGCAAACTCTCCACCCGGTAATGGTTCGAGTGGGAGTAACTTCATTGTTTTCATTTGTCACCATAGTCATCCCACCTTTCTTCGGCACACATTGTACCGGATAAGTCCACGAGCTATCGGAGATTGGATACACCACACCCGTATCTAGCCATTTGATCACTTCTTTCTTCACCACCTCTTGCATTGCCTCATTGAGCCTCCTTTGGTGTTCTAAGGAAGGCCTTGCATCATCCTCCAAAATGATTTTGTGTATGCAGAATGCGGGGCTAATTCCCCGAGTGTTGGCCAATGTCCACCAAATTGCTTTCTTCCTCCTTTTGAGAATCGCCAAAGTAGCGTCTACCTACAAGTTAGTGAGGCAAGAAGAAATAATAATTGGTATAGTAGAATTTGAGCCCAAGAACTCATGCCTGAGGTATGGAGGAAATGGTTTCAACTCCAACACCGGTGGCTCCTTAATTGATGGCTTAATTGGTGCAGTTTTTCAATTTTCAAGATCCAAGGATAATTTTCTAGGCTCATAAGAATATGAGCTCATACCGTGCAAAGCATTCACGCACTCCACTCTACTAGCATCATCATTGACATCAAGATTTAGAAGCACGGCCTCAAGGGGATCCTCCACATTAATCATAGAACTTGTGTCATCCACTATCACAGCTGTGACACAAATGAGCACACCTCGGTGCTATTGGGTTGCTTCATGGATTTGCAAACATGGAAGACGACCTTCTCATCTGGTACACGGAATGTTAGCTCACCCGCTTCAACATCAACCAATGCCTTCCCCATTGCAAGGAAAGGTCTCCCTAGAATAATTGGGACTTCGTAGTCCACTTCACAATCCAAAATGACAAAGTCGGCTTTCCAAAATCCAAAGGTCGCTTCATCAAAAAATCCACTATTTGAAGTCTTATTGAGGTTGGCCTAGGTTGCCTAATTCCCAAAGTCTTGAAGACCAAATAAGGCATCAAATTTATTCTAGCCCCCAAGTCACAAAGGGCCTTGGCAAAATCCGCACTACCGATAGTGGAAGGGATAGTAAAAGCTCCGGGGTCTTCAAGTTTTGGGGCCATAGAATGGAAAATAGCACTAACTTGGTGAGTCATCTTTATTGATTCACAATCCATTGACTGCTTTTTCATCACCAAATCTTTCATTAACTTTGCATAGCCCGACATTTTTTCAAGGGCTTCCACCAACGTTACATTTATTGACAAGATCTTCATCATATCAATGAACTTTTTAAATTGATTATCATTTCTTTGTTTTGCAAGCCTTTGAGGATAAGGCGGAGGTGGCCTAGGCAAAGGTGCCTTGGCTTTGGGCACCATCGGCTAGGGCATGTCAATCACGTGTTCCCTAGACAGGTTCACGACATCTTGAGTTTCCACATCGGACTCATCAATATCTATCCTCACTTCATTGTTCACATTGTTCTCAGCCATATCTTCAACTATCAAAGGACTCACATCTTCTTGGAACCCAACATCATCATCCACAACTTGCTTTTCTTTCGAGGCATTCACATCACCGCCTCTCCCGCTTCTTGTTATAACCGCCATCACATGATTTTTGCCACCCCTTGGGTTCACTACTGTATCACTTGGTAGAGCACCCTTAGGGCGAGTATTCACCGATTAAGAGATTTGGCCTATTTGCACCTCCAAGTTCCGGATAGAGGTATTGTGGGAAGCCAATTGAGCATCGAAATCTTGGTTCTTCTTTAGCATTTGTTCAAACATCATTTCTATTCTACCCATATCATTTCTAGAAGAACTCAGACCTTGATAAGGGAAAGGGGGTGGATTGTTCAGTTGTTGATACATCGGAGGTCTTTTCCCCCGGTTGCCTTGATTCCCACTATTCCATCCACCTTGATTGTTATTGTTACCCTAATTGTTGTTACCATTCCAATTCCCTTGGTTGCCTTAGTTACTGTTCCCCCAATTACCGCCTTGGTTGTTGTTGTTCCAATTACCACCACTTTGTTGTTGATTGCCCCAATTGCCTTGGGGTCGCCATTGTTGGTTCGAAGAGTTGCTTCTATTGCCTTGAAAATTGTTCACATATTGTACCTCTTCATTTGGTTCATCATAACACTCATTTGAAAAACCACCACCATCATTGTTGTCATATTGTTCACAATTCCCTTGAGATTTTTGCCCTCTTTTCCTCCTTTTAATCATATTCACACCCTCCATGGTATTCACTTGACGAGGATTTTGGACTTGTTGCAACTGTGCCTTAGCCAATTGATTCATAGTAGTTGTCAATTCCGCTATAGCTTGCCCTATGGTCATGTAGTTCCTTGTGCAAATGAATAACCGTAGGGTCACCTTGAGGAACATTGACCCTACTTTGCCATGCGGACGATGTATCCACCATCTCATCAAGAATGGCGCAAGCTTCGTCATATGTCAACTTCATAAAATTGCCCCCGGCCAATTGATTCACAATGCATTGATTTGTAATATTGATGCCGCGGTAGAAAGTTTGTTGCAACATATTCTCCGTCATGTCATTATTAGGGCATTCCTTCAACATTGTTATATATCGCTCCCAAATATCATGCAAAGGTTCCATGGGCTCTTGCTTGAAGGCTAATATCTCATCTCAAAGTGCCTCCATGTGTCCGGGTGAGAAATTTTTAGCAATAAACTTGTCTGCCAACTCATCCCAAGTTGTGATGGAATGGTTGGGGAGTCTCTCTAGCCAATCCAATGCCTTTCCCCGAAGTGAGAATGGGAAAATTCTCAACCTAAGAGCATCTTCGGACACATTCGTCTGCTTGCTCCCCCAACATGTATCTACGAACCCTTTAAGATGCTTATAGGCATTTTGATCGGAGGCGCCCATGAAATACCCACGTTGCTCGAGCAAGGTAAACGTCACATTTGTTATTTGAAAATTCTCCACCCGGATTCGGGGAAGGACAATAGAACTTGCATATCCTTGATTCGGTAGCACCTGAGGAACTGCACTTGGAGGTGGCGGAGGAGGGTTTGGAACATTTTCATTAGCATTGGCCTGGCGGCCTCGTCTCGACTCATTAGCGACAACCTCATCTTCTCCAATATCATCCTCCTCCCCCACAATCACATTTCCAAGAGGGTCATTACCATTTAAAGCCATTTGGTACCTGAAGTATTGACACAAACAAGTAAGTAACAAAAAGGGAAAGAAGAACAATACACAAAACTAACTAAATGGATAGCCAAAACTGTTAGCTCCCCAGCAACAGCGCCAAAAAGTGATCACTTCCAACTCCACACTACTACAAAGTAGGAAGAGAGGGTCGCAATAGCTTTTAATCCATATGAGGGTCGGGATCGAGTTCCTCAGGGAGCTAGAAAGGGAGTTGATGTATCTATCTAGTCTAGAATCGTGTAATTGTTCCAAATGTCACTTCCAACATTTTTGGGTTTTATTTTATAAACTACTATTATCAAGCTACTAATTAGAATTGAAACTAGATTACGCTAACAGATAATTGCTAAGAGTTGTATCTAATGGATTAAGGGGCACTAGGATGGTGATTTTCACCTAGGTGGCTAATTGACGGGTAATTGCTTCTAAGGCATGATTGGCATGATTGGGGAAATATGCTATAACCGTTGCACGATTTTACCCACTCTCACACCTCTCGGTAGAGAGAGTGATTTTGCCCAATTGACTTTCTCAAGAACAATTGGGTGGGCAAATTTGCTTAGGCAACTAGGGTTCAAGTTGGGTAATTACTCTCTCAAGGTTTAACCCTTTAATTGGGACTATCAAATCTCTTGAGTCCATACCAATTCCTTGTTGGGTCAATTTTGGAGACTTAGGCTCTCTTTCTCAAGAAGAGCCCAAGTCAACTTAGCACAAATTAGTGTTTGCAACCACTAATTCATAAATTAAACCATAAAATTTACCCAAATAACAAACATCCATAGCCAATCTAACCCTATATCACAACACCCATCAATTACCCACACTAGGGTTGAGCCACAACCCTAGCTAATGGGTTTAGCTACTCATGCTTGAAGAAGAAAATAGAGAAATAGATGAAGAGAAAGACATATTAATTAATTACTAAAGTAAATACAGAGAATCTATCGTTAGAGTTAAGCTAAAATGCCCAAAATGGCTACAAAATAGGTTCTCACGAGCGCAGCTGCTGTTCTAAATTAACTGATACCCTAAAAATGGAAAAAGGTTCTATTTATACTAAGCTGGAAAAACTGGACAAAATTACTTTTGCGGGGTTAGTGCGGGCCGTACAAAATGGACTACGGCCGTACTGGGCTCTTGAAATTCAAATCTTAGGTCTCTGAACTCAGGCTCCGCAGACCACGCAGAATGGACCGTAGCCGCAGAGGTCTCCAATGCGGTCCGCACAATACTGACTGCGGACCGCGATGACTTGAATTTGGGCATATTTCATCTCTCTAAACTTCTCTTCTGCTGACCGCACATAATGGTAGTGCGGCCGCGGAGCCTTCACCATGGACTGCGCATAATGTAGTGCCGCCACATTGCTTGAAGCCTTAATTTCTAACTCTCTGGATCTCTCTAGTGTGGACCGTACAAAGAGTAGTACGGCCGCACTAGGCCTGTTCTCCCGAGTTTTGCCTTGTCTTAGGTACTTGAGCAGGTTTCACTCATTTTGAGCCGATCTTTGACATTTCGTCACTTTATCGATCAAACCTGCAATCAAGAACAACTTATGAGCCTTTTGGATCTATTTTGTAAGAATTTATAATCAAAGCATAAGCAAGAAGGAGCATGAAACACGTCAAAATCCCTAGTTATCATGTTACCCGGGGAAACTCAAACTAGGCCACCTGAATGGAAGATAGCAAGGCCAATAGACAAAGGCACGAACCAACCTCCCCTCATAAAACTTAAAATCTTTCTTTAAACGCAGGCACATCTGACGTAGAGATTGCATTTGCAAACATATATACATGAAGCAAAATCCCTATCGAACGGGCCACCAGACACTGAACGTATCCCCAACTAAGGAACGTTCATTGCTATTTGTTTTTTGCATGGGACTAAGCACTATCCCTCATCTTGTATGAGGCTAATCACTGACTCCATATTTGCATAAGGCTAATCCCTGCCTTCATACTTGCATGAGGCTAATCCCTTCCTTCATACCTGCATGAGGCTAGTCTCTGCCACCATATTTGCATGAGGCTAATTCCTGCCTTCATACTTGCATGAGGCTAATCCCTGCCTCCATACCTGCATGAGGCTAATCCCTGCCTGCATCTTGCATGAGGATAATCCCTTCCTTCATATCTGCATGAGGCTAATCCCTTCCTTCATATCTGCATGAGGCTAATCCCTACCTCTATATCTGCATGAGGCTAATCCATGCCTCCATATCTGCATGAGGCTAATGTCTGCCTCCATATCTGCATGAGACTAATCCCTGCCTCTATCTTGCATGAGGCTAATCCTTGCTTCCATATTTGCATAAGGCTAATCACTGCCTCCTTATATACCTATACGAGGCTAATCCCTGCCTCCATATTTTTATAAGACTAATCCCTGCCTCTATACTTGCATGAGGATAATCTCTGTCTCCATCCTGCATGAGGCTAATCCTACCTCCATATCTGCATGAGGTTAATCCCCGCCTCTATATCTGCATGAGGCTAATCCCTGCCTCCATATTTGTATGATGCTAAGAGCTGCCTTCCATTTTCATGGGACTAAGAATTGTCCCTCCTTGCATAAATATTGCTTTATTTTCGTACTCTCTATTTTCTTTTCTGTCAGGCTAAGCTCTACCCTTCATTTCACAGGACTAAGCCTTGTCTTGTTAACATCATATTATTGCATCTCATGGGATGAAATATTGCCAATCTATCTAAGGGCGTCATAGTCTAAAAGTATCATCCTCATAGCCAGAAGACACTATGCGATGGCCTAGGGATCTTTCAAATTTGCATATCATTATTAAAGGCGTCATGGTTAGGAAGCACCATATTCATCGCCCGAGAACATCATTTCATGGACTGCAAATCCCTCACTGAACAATTCATGGCCCAAGACATCATGGTCTGAAGATGTCATCCTTAACCGTCCGAAGACAACTCTCATGGTCTAAAAGGGAATCTGCATCATATTTAAATTTTCGCACAAATACATGTTCGTAGCATCTCTTTATCTGGAGGTGACCAGTAAGCAACCGCTATCCTAGCAGGATCAACCTCGCTCTAGTTCTTTCAAACTATCTCAAACTTAACCGTTCACCATAACCACTCTTGCATCCATCCCGAAATCTCATATCTGTTCTTGTGATGACTTCATCGGTATATGCCGCCAATCAATTCGGAACTACACCTGGCCTGATTCCCGTAAAACCAGGGATATGTAGGCAGCTCAAAGACCAGAGTCTGGCCTGTATTTTTAAAAACATCCCATTCGGTCAAAATTGGCCATCATTTCTTTGCCTGAAAACTCTTTCAACCTTCCCGGGTAAAGCGGGGCAGCTGTTGATGCCCAATTTTTCCCTATTATATTTTTGAAATGCATATATATTTTTAAAACTACTCATTAGCATCAATTGGTATTTTCACATAATTTTTATATTTTTTAAATTAATTTATCTCAGTATTTTATTCATATAAATAATTACGAAATTGCTCACAATTGTTTTTAAAACAATTTTTGATTTAATATTACTATTTATTGTCCTATTAAGTCCAAACTATTTCATAAATGGCCAAATTTGCATTGGTTATAATTGCAATAACTTTACAATTATAGCCCATGCATACATTGTTGTATTATTTTACCAGAAATTAGTCATTTGCATTTTTAGATACTAAATAACTATTTTGAAAATATTTCTATGCATGAAATTAATTTTTTTATAATTAGTAATTATTTTACAAATTATTTTTAATCAATTGTTTGGGGTATTTAACAAATCACCCCTTATATTTCAATTTTAACCCTTTTAGTACCATCCCAAAACCCCCAGAATATTAAACCAAAAACCAGCCCAAAATCCCTAGGCCTAATATGTATTCACCCGTCCCAATACCCTGGCCAATCCTGGTCGTTGATCATTTTGATCAACAGTCCAGATTTCCCTTACCTTAATTAAACCTATATACCCCCCTTCTAACCTAAATCATTTCCCACCCTTCCCCGCCGTCACCTGTTCCCTCCTCTCTCAAATGCTCTCTACCTAAACCATAATCTTCAGGCGTCGTCACCGGCTCAGCCCTCCGTTCTACGATGTTTCTCTGTTACCTCAAGCCTCTAATGACCTCTTCTAAACTCGACTATGTTGCCTCTCTAAAAAAAACCTAAATTTTATTCTTTGGTCTTCTCATATCTGTCCAAATCTGAGATGAACCGAACCTATTTCACTTGTTTTTATGAAAACCTTCTAGTTTTAAGAGTGACTTTCCATTTTTTCTTAAACTAGGGTTTCCTGAAAACCCTTTTTCTTCAAAATTTTTTGATGACATTAAGTATTTAATAAACTACTTTTGTATGTGTTCTAACCGATTTTGTAGAATTTGCTTCAACCCTAACGAGTTTATGCTAAAACCCCAAATTCTTTGACATTTTGTTTGAATTCTGAGCTTGTCCGTGTTGCTTGTTACATGATTTTGTTTGTGCTTCGATTCACATGATTTCTCCTTTATTTAATTTCAATGTCTTGTGATTTTACCCTACTGTGCCTCTATTAAGGTTCCTAGTTCGATTTCTTGACTGATTATATGTGTCTATATTCATTCTTTTTATTTATTCATGGAAAACCTATATTTTCTCCTTAAATCAGTGTTGTTTTGAATTCTTGATTTACTAATTTGTTTCATTAAAAACCTATATGTTGAGCCTTGATTATACCTTTATTTTCAACCTTATTTAGTTTCTTGCCTTATTTGAATTAACTGTGATACTGGATGATTTTTACTAATTGTTTACTTAATTCAACTCATGTTTATTCACCCCTAAGTACCTACTTAATACTTAAGTCTTACATGATTTCTTTCCTTAAATATTTGTCCTTCTCTTTATCATTGATTAATTACCCCTTGATTAGGGGAGACTTTACTGATTCTACGTGTGTGACTGATTCTGTAAATTTCCCTAATTGCTACATAATTGATTCTTTACTTTATTCTGTTTAACTCTTGATTAATATATATTTTCTCCCCTATCCTCACTTTTGGACATAGTAACATTGGTTCACAAATACTCTCACACTCTCAAAAGCTCTTTATTCTTCTATGTTACTTGCAATTCTCACTGACCTAGCTGGCTGTAAGCCAAGGCTAGTTATTTGCACTACATCTGCTCTATACTCTGTATTCTCTCTAATTGATAGGTATATCCTGATTCAATTCAAAGTCCAAAACTATAAGTGTTTCATTGTTGTTCCAGTTCATTACTTGAGATTTCCAATCATGTTTATTGTTTAATATCATGTTGCTCAATATGTAACTAGCATGTCTAAATCACACTGCCTAACTACTATCTCAACAAGTATGTTAGAGTTTTATTCTGTTAGAATTTGTGACTGGTATATTTAACCCACAATGATCCGCTTACTGCTTTGTTTAGCATGCCCGATCCTGCCTTGTGATAATTGCATGCATCTTGTTTACTGGTGCTTGCATAGTCTGTTCATTTAAGTATTTGCCTACTCTGGTTTACTAATGAGAACATGCTAACTCATCTAGCCTCTCAAGGCAACTCTAGTTGTGTGTTTGGTCATGTCCAAGGTCTATGTGTTCTCGACATGTCTTTGCTATAATCTTTGTAGCTAACTTTTCAATCCTACATATTCTTGAGAATTCTGTACATCTGTTTTGCTTATACTCTAAGGTGTATTCTATGTATCCCTAATCCCTCTTTTCCTGTGTGGAATCTGTTAGCCAAAGTGTTTCTGAATCTGGTTGTTCTGTGATTTGTGGTCTGATTTCAAAGTATAAGCTATTTTACCACCAAACTAGCACTGGTTTTCAGAAAATCTTTTAACCTCTAAGAGTCCTCTCTATACTGTTTACCAAAACCTTTTCAAATTATGTCAAGCACTCTCACTTACGCTTAGGTTACTTAGTCATGCCCCTCTGGTATGTGTACTGTCCAGAGATCCCTTGAGATCTCTCTGAACTATGGCATATCAAATCTGGCTCTTCCACACTACACATAATCAGTCTTTATTTGAGAAAATTCTGGGTGTGAGCACTGCCCGGGACCCTTGAGGTCCTTAGGGAACTCTGACACACCTGGACATAAATGTGGCAATGAAATCTTGGGCATTTGAGACTACTGAAGGCCTGGTATACCAAAATTTGCTTTAGGCCAACTTCAGGCTCCCTATAGCTTAATTTATATTTTATTTATGTAATTTATTCAATCATTAGTCTGCAATAATTAATTTGTAAACAGATATTGGGGTGACTAGTGAAAAGGGAGGGTAGTTGTATGGTACTGTGGGTAGAACTGGGTAGAAAACATGTTATAGGCTTTATGTTATACAAATTTGTATTAGAATCCATGTTCTAGGACAGTATGTTCATTTGCATTTTAAGCCATGTTGATTTTGTGCATTAGATAACCTGATTTTAGTACGTTCACGATTATTATTTCAGTATACTACATATCATTATTCCATGCTTTAATTTTGCACATGTATTGTCACTTAGAGATCCTGCTACTAGGCTATTAATCATGTCTTAATAAAGCTGGCATTCCTGTATGCATTAGATATCATGTCTTTAGGAACTCTGTTTGCATTTCGACTAAATAAATAACTAGCTATGAAAAGGTTTAAACAACCTCACGCATAAGCATCATGTCTCAAAATATAAATAAAGCACCTGTTATAACATGTATTGCCTGGATCAACATGCTCATAGGTTGAACAATCTCATCTATTCAAACAATTCCTATAATTGTGATTACGCATAGTCCCCACGCCTAGGAGAGCCTTAGGTGATTAATGTCCCTATATATATAAAACTGGAAGCTGTATTTTAACTTTGTATAAACTGCTGAAGTCTTACAAGTTTAACACCAATAGGCAAACTGGTTAGGGTTCTGTCACTTTCCTTATGCATATCATGTATCTGTAACATCCATCTAGATATCATGTTCTTAGGATTTCTTAACTTCTTCAAAATCTGTGTTTTAGATGTGTTGTTTGTTTGCCTATATATATATGAAGGTAAATATGAGCCTTCGAAATGTTTGTCCCAATTTGCTTGTCCTGCATGTTACTTGTTTGTTGCCTAGATTTTTACCTTTTAAATAACTTATGTTTGTCTAGAACTGCCCAAATGTAGAGGTCCTAAGTTCCTCTGGGCATTGCATAGATTGATCCTGTAGGCTAATCAACCTAGGACTTTCCTTTACTAATTCCTTTATATGTTAAAATCATCTAGACTTCCCTTTCTTGACATACACATGTGTAAGCTGTCCAAACCTCTATCTTACTTTCATTATCTAAATCATACATGTATTTAGAATGTGAAAAATACCTTTATTTGTAAATATGTGTTAAAACTTTTTACTTGTTAAAATGACTAATTCACATAGTTTAAGTTCGGTCGGGACCCACCATTGTGGACCACGAGGGGTGCCTAACACCTTCCCCTCAAGGTTATTTCGAGTCCTTACTCTAATCTTTGGTAATTCAAAGTAGTTACACGAGCTAGTTACTCTAGGTGCCCTAACGCACCATAATCCGTTAGGTGGCGACTCTTCAAATACCCAATTCCTAAAAGGGAAACAAGTTATTCCCCCATGAATGTCGAAACCCCGGACCCTGCGAGGTAAAAAGGGGGCGCAACAATACACCCTCAAGATAAAGCTAAATATTATTAAATGAAAATTACAGCTGGGGGGAGAAGTCCAACTAGTCATCCTGACCCTAGTATCGGGTCAAATCAATTCAATCGGGAATTAACACAGTTACCGGTGGCATTTTGTATTATGACCCCAAGAAAATGTAGGAAAGAATTGGCAAAAATGGTTATTGTTATGTGCTTACCCTACAGTTTTCCGTCTAACCCCTACTTTGTGCATTATATTAGAAAAGGTTTTAATTCTACTTATAAATGATGGCCTCGCACAACCATAAAGAGCGATATTTATAAATATAAACATGAATTTGAACAACATTTGCGCTATTTATTTACTCATATTAATTGTCGTGTTGCTATTACTACTGATATTGGTAGAAGTCATTGGATTGATGAGGACTGGATAATGTAAAAGGACATTATTGCTTATAGAATAATTAATTCACGTCACACAGGCCATTTATTTCTAGCACGCTTACGTATATTTGTAGATATTTTTGCATTAGTAATAAATAATGTCAAATTTCAATGGACAATGCTAATAGTAACACTAATGTTGTTGCCTTTGTTACCACTACACTAAATCCTGTATTTAATAACATTTTTAATGTTAGATGTATTTGTCATATTTATCATTTTATTGTGGGTGGTGGTATGAGAATTTCAAATGTTGAAATTGAAAAGGTTAAAATGGCTCTTAATTGGCTTTTTTATTCAAACCGTAGAAGTAGACTTAGAGAATATTTTAAAAGATGCGATTAATTTGGCTTAAGAGAAAGAAAGGTTCCTAAACCTTGTCCAACTAGATGGAATTACATGTATGAAAATTTAGTTGTTTCATATGAATATAGAAACCCCATAAACTCAACGTTTAATGCTCATGTAAGTGATGATGATGAGCACCTTACAAGTGCAGCTTGGGCTAATATTAAAATGCTCGTACATTTTTTAGAAAGCTTTCATGTTGCTACAAATGAATTTTCTGGGCAATATTGTCCTACTATTTCGAATTGTTTAGTTTATCTTGCAGAACTTGCAAATTTGTTTGCTCATTTTTCAGAGGGTGGGGAAATTTATGAAGTAGCTATTGATTCTATGAGAAAGAAATTTAAAACATATTTTTTCCCTATTCCCCCTATTTATGGTATTGTTGCCTTGTTCATAGTCCTCAATATTAGTATCGATCTATTTATAATGGTTTAGCACTTGCACCTGAGGAGTTGTCTACACTTTCGGGCGCGCAAGCCTCAATTAAAATAAATGCTCTAACTATTCATAGTGCTTATCAAATTGCAATAGATATGCTAGGCCAGATATTCCAACTCATTCTTCTTCTATTTCTCAATCATCTAAAAGAAACGCAAGAGTAAGAGCACTTACTTCTTGGATCTAGTTCAGGGGTTCTCAAGGTTGTACCACTAGTGATTGTTCACAACTAAATGAGCTAGAAGTTTATTTGTCACAGGGACTTGAGCAGGAGAATCCCAACGGCTCATTTAATCTTTTGGAATGGTGGAAAGACAAAGAAAAAAACTTTCTGATCCTTTCAAGGATGGCCCGAGACATTTTAATCATTCAAGCTTCAACAGTGGCATCGGAGAGCGCTTTCAGTCAAGCAAGACTACAACTCGGTGAATATAGAGCGTCTATGAGGGAGAGCTTGGAAAAATCAGTACTTTTTTGAGATTAGATCCATTCGGAACGAAGAAATTTTGGACTTGTTGAATCACAACTAGAGGTAGACGGAGCTTATGAAGAAATGCTAGCTGAACTTGCGGAGGATGCAGCTTCGCCCGGAAGCGGTGATGAGCAAGCTTCTTTTCCGCCACCACCAACGGAAATTCCTCCGAACCTTGATGGATTTATGAAATTTTAAGAGATACCATGTAAAATTAATATGTTACTTGTATTTTGGCACATTTTGATAAGTTTCTTTTTCTTCTCAATGGTGGTATTAACACCTTGGTTGTGCTCATTCCATTGGGG